>JZKD02S0189163.1:1906362-1938306 GCA_000966675.3 Picea glauca | reverse complement strand
TTGTTTTTAATTTAAAGTTTATTTATTATGTAAAATATATGTTTTCATTGAATAATTTTGTTTTTAATTTAAAGTTTATTTATTATGTAAAATATATGTTTTCATTGAATAATTTCATTTTTAATTTAAAGTTTATTGTATGATTGTATATTTTTATTAAAAAAAATTGTTATGATTTATAGTAAATTTATAATTATATATAGTAAATTAATTCGGTTTTAGTGGACGTTAATCATCATTATCATCATCAATAAGAAAAATTAAAATATATATTTAATTAATAATAATAATAATCTTGTATAAGGGATAAGGAAATCCTTTTCGCTTAACAATTTGACTACTAAAATTTATAGAGATATACATAACTTATTCTTTCTAAATTTGAATTTATAACCTCAAAAAAAAAAAATTCTTAACCATTAAATCTATTCAAACTATAAATAAATTTAATTGATATTTGAAATCATGATAATAAAATTTTCCACATTCACAATAATCATTACATCATTATCTATCTGTATCGTCTTTGTAATTTATGTTATTCTCAACGTCATATATACATCAAGACATGACTAATATCATATGGTATAGGGAACCAAAACACAAACATTTACACCATGTATAACAAACTTACATTTTATTTTGGAATAAAAATCACGATAGAGACTAAGAGAATGGACTGATTTAAAATTGCAATTTAATAAATGTTAATATGAATGTTGGAGTGCATTATAAATGGAGCTGCGTATAAATAGAAAAAACCCATATATTAAATGAGAATATGGATAAATAAATTAATATAGTCATTATTCTTGTATATATGATTTATGATTTGAATATATAAATGTATTTGGGCTATTTAAGAGTTATCTTCTTATTTTATAATGAATTTATTATATAGTTTAGGAGTTATACTTTATATTTATATTTGGTGTTTATTATGTTAATGTCGTTTTATTTTATTATTTTATATATCAATTTTATAACATTTGGTAACAAGAGTATATGATTTTTGTTTGACACTTTGAAAACAATATTTTGTATAATTTTATTTATAATTTTTTATAGGTAATTTTAGACTAAGTGAGTCAATTGGGTTTAGTTCGCGTGGTTGTGGAATGAAGTGTTATTCTCTTCACCGAGGTTCTATTCTCGTTAATAACATGTTGATATCATTATGAGTAAAATTGTTGAAACGATTATGTGCTCTGTTGTTGATTTGACATTGCACAATGAAGAATTTAGGGTTTACCCTGGATACAATCCTTGAAACGAGAGGAAGTATTCAGAGGTTTTCCCCGAAAATTATTACCTGGAAAAAAAAAACTTTAGACCAAGTGAAAATTGAAAGGTTGAAAAGAAGAGACATGAAGATATAAATAGTACAATTTTTATTAGCTGGGACATAAGAATCTTTGATTGTAATTCTATAGAAATCGGTGGTTGAAAAGAAGAGACACGAAGATATAAATAGTACAATTTTTATTAGCTGGGACATAAGAATCTTTGATTGTAATTCTATAGAAATTAGTGCTTTTGTTCAATTTTAAAACTTGAATAAAAATAGGAAGGCTCACCAAAAAATGGATATCTTGAGATTGTGAGGTCCAATTGACATGAAACTAATGGCATTAGAAAAATGACACAATAGGATATTACGGGTCCAAAACCTACATCTACTAGTGAAAAATTGAAAGGGTTATCATATGTACAAATTCAATATCTAGATAATGGTCAAAATCAACAAGTTTGGGAGAGTAACCACAATTTTTTTTTTGTGATGAGGGAGAATATTGCATTGTAGAGAGGACAAATCATGAAGTTACTGACTGAAATTTTATATTTAGTGATATAATGTTTTTGGAAGTACCTTAATCATAAGGTTGTCTTGCAAAGAAATCTTTGAATCAAGGCTTATAGAGGGTATACTAACTTAATGATTAACATAATTTTGGATTGGAAAGTCCAATGAAGGCGATTCAAATGTCATTGGAAAGAAAAAATAAGTAGTGATATATTAGTTAAAAGTATTTTATCATTTAAAAAATGAAAATTTGGGAAATGGAATCTAACGATTCGTCTTGCAAAGCAATCCCCAAATCAAGGCTTATAGAAGATATATTAACTTAATTATTAACATAATAATATATTGGTAAAAAATATTTTACTATTTGGAAAACTTATTGAAACTTTGGGAATTTGAATCTAAGGGTTCTGAAAAGGCTCCAAACATTTAAAGGAAAAAAAAGGTAATACATTTTTTTTTGGAAACAAAGATGTGATTTATCTAATAAGTTGGTTGAATATTACAAAGGTAAATTCTAAAACTTCACTGTGGTCAGGTAAATATTTTGAAGGTGAAGTTAAGTATTTGTGGAATAGTCTTGACAGGGACACCAAATAGTCTAGGTGGGAAGAATACAAGAAAATATTATTAAATAAATGGATATTGCAGATGGATCAATTAAAGGAAGATAAAGAGGAACTTCAGATATTACAAAATGATAATTAAGAAGAAAAAGAAGATCTCACATCGATTGTACAATATGCACACCCTTAATTAAGCACTCGTTAAAAATGTTAAGAACTTAAAGCATGGAAATATGAGCAAATGAAAGAATGATAAAGATGACTTCATGGAAGAATTGAAAAGGAAGGGAGAAGAAATCATCGAATTTTTAACCATAATCAAACACTACTTAATAAGGTTAAGAGAATAAAAGAAGAAAATAAACATTGTCAAAATTAAGAAAAATAGAATATGTAGACGAGCACACTACTA
The DNA here is from genome assembly GCA_000966675.3 of Picea glauca. NCBI lineage: Eukaryota > Viridiplantae > Streptophyta > Pinopsida > Pinales > Pinaceae > Picea > Picea glauca. The sequence continues at coordinate 1,935,524 of JZKD02S0189163.1, read as the reverse complement.
AAAGACTTGAAGAGGAATTTTGCAAGAAGGTTGAAGAAGCCCTACATATCGATAATGTAAAAAACGTGCAGGAAATAATTGAATAAGAATGAACGAAGTTCATGGATAAAATCAACCATCAATTGCAAAAGGAGAATGAATAGAAGATACAAGAAGGTCACTATCATTTATTTGAAGAAGTTGAACTCCAACTTGACGTTATAGAGGGAAAATATGATGGTATTATCTCGAAAGAAAGAGTAGTTGAAGACTAAGCACAATAGCTGGAGCATGTCAATGTACTAGAAAATAAGATGGATGTAAGGGTTTAGAAATCAAATAAAAATCATCAATGGTGGAATTGTATAGACACCAAAGGTCATTACCAAGAAAGTTGGAAAAAGTGAAAGAAAGTTGACATTAACAAGGAAAAGGGTGGTAGAATTGAAAATATTCATAGAATTGGGAATCAATAAACTAGTATTTGATAAGATATTATCAAATATTTACAACTAGAACAAATTGGCTATGCTACAACAATCTAGGGAATTGAAGAAAAGGAAGCTATCAATAATTGACATTCAAAATAATTGAACATGGATGGATGGATAATCATTAGTGGAAACAAGTGAGCATGGATATAAGGAAACAATCTTATTACATGGTTAATCACATGTAAAACCTTTAGCTACAAACATTTGAGGACAAACCCTTTTGAAGAGAGGAACTATGTTATGACCTAATAGGGGTATAGATGGGTTTACATGCATATTTAACTGAATCAAACTAATAGGGGGCCACATGTGAAATGAATGAGAATATGTATATATAGATGTCATTATTGTACACATGAACTTATAATTTTGTTATATGATGTATTCGAAATATTTAGGAGGTGTTATCCTATTATATAATGTGCTATTATGTAACTTGTCTCTATTATCACTTTAGGAGTTGTGTTCCAAACTCATATTTGATGCACAATGTGTTTATGTTGTTTTAACATTCTATTCTAAGCATTGGGCTCATAACAATTGCCCAATTCTAATTGTAGAAAACAAAACAATTAATACCTATCTATTGATTGGTCATAATGACCTTGATCAATAGTAGGGGTTGCCCCTGGTGAAAAGTCTCCATTAGATCTCACATCGTTTGGAATTGGGAACACATCCAGATTTTAGCCTTGTAGCCATTACTAATTTGGGGTTTATTGGTTGTGGTTGGGTCCACCATTTATAGTTTTCTAAACTAAAGAATGAAATGAAACTAATTTAAGATGTGAATGCATGCATCCATACATAACTAACAATAATCAGAAAGAAAGCATGGAACCATACATGCTCCTATCAATGACCCATGAATTAGTTCACTGAGATTAAAGACAAGAATATGAGTAAATGATTGTAAACCTATAATGGTATAGCAATAAAACAACCATCTATAGTTCTATGCTTACAGTTTTAGACAAAGAAGTCCAAAAAATAGAAATAAGAATGCAACAACTACACATAAGAATAGTCTACAGTGTGAGATACATTCTTACATGGAGCAAAAACAACCAAATAGTCCACAACATATACACATAGGAATTAGAGTTCTTGAGAAAATGGATTAGCCAAAAATGGCTTCTCCTCATTAAAAGTTCCACTAATAGTACATGAAAGATCCAAGAGAAAAAACTCCCTTCTCCTTAAAGGTTCTAATATATATAATTGTTTATAAAATAACTATTCTCTCTTAGCCTAGTGGCCAAGTGCCAGTGTCAATTTAATTCAAGAAATTTCCCCTCTCTTGGCCTTCCAAGTGGTGGTGTCAGTTTATTTCAAGTAACTTATTTTAACAAGTGACATCTACATCTGCTTCTCAAGTAACTTCTTTTAATAGGTGGTAGTATAGATCCGCTTCAAGGAGCCTTTAAGTTCCACCCACAACCAACATCTCCATATCCATTGCTATGACTATTCAAACAAACGACTTTCCTCATTGTTCCACATTCTGATCATTATATCATGTCTTAGAACAAAAATGAGATTTGCAAATGCAAGAAGACACATAGATCATATAGGTTTAGTATTGGCCATGGAAACACCTATTCTAAATTCACCTAAGAAAAGCCTCTTTGTGAGCTTCTCTCTCAAGGAAGATCTTTCTCCATAAATTTTTTGGTGTCAAGGTAGATATTTTAGAAGGTTCTTCAAGGTGTAGGATGCCCCCATCTCTCACAAAATCCTTGTGCCACACCTATTTTAACTTTCTATGTGAATCATGTTGTGTCACACCTCTCTTAATGATCCAAGTGGATATTGGTGGCCACCCACCTATTCCAACTGGCTCCCCTTGACAATTTTTAGTTCAACACGTTTCTCTATAATGATTACATTTCTTTGTAATTATGGGTTCTGCACTTACGGGGTTATCCTAAATCCCTACACAACATCTAGGTGGATATTGGTGCCCGCCCACCTATTCCAAATGGCTTAGTTTGGAAGTTTTCATGTTAGTACATATTTTTGTACTTCTGGGGCCATTTTGGGGACCTAAACAATGATTTTTTAGCTTTCCATAGTCAAACTATAGACAAAGTCAAAGTTTGATGGCATAATGTGTATTTATTGAAAATACCTTTCCAACGAGCTATCACACGTCTAAAATGGAGGTCGTATGCAAACTTTACGACCCTGGGAAGTTGAGGTACCAACTTACCCATTGAGGCCCACATAACTTTTGGTGTTTCATCTCCTAGGGTTAGGTTTTTGGATGTCTAAGGTTTTGGAATTCATGGATAATGTTAAAAATGCCTATGGAGCCTCATTGTAATGATTATGCTTAGACGGATGCACGTAGCAGCCACATCTCTTCTCAGAGTAGCTACCACCATTCGAGCAAGTTGTTTTCAGTTCTACAGTTTTATAGTTTCATCTTATTTTATTTATTTAATAGAATATATTGTTAATTGGATATATGTTGTTGTTCTCCATATCTCTGTGTTATGGTATTAGGTCTGTTATTCATTTCGTTCCTCTCATAAATCTAGATTAATGGTATAAGAGCGATCTGCACTTCATTTATTTTTCTTCGTGCATGTCCCCAACAAGATCTGGGTACAAGAAGTTGGGACTCGAACTAGTCGAGCCTTTGCAAGATCGGTTGCATCATGCCTAACAAAAAATCCTGGGGGAAGAGAAGAAATATGATGGCGCATGAGATCCTTTTAAACTGTTGCTCGAGGAATCCCTTGCACGACAAAGGAATGAAATAATGGACAACTTTGCACAAATCTCTCGATAGTTGCCCACATGAGATGCATCTTCATCAAACGACCATGCAACCCCCTTCAAGGCACAAGTAAATTTTGATATTCCATTATTTGAAGGATTGATATATGCAGATGTTGTAGATAAATGGTTGAATCTGCTCGAAGGGTATTTTTTTCTCCACAATTTTTCCGATAGGGAAAACATTTCTTTTGCACTCCTCAAGGTCATCCCCCATGTTAAGGATTGGTGGGATACTTACTATGAGCAAAGGTCCATAGAGGAATATACAATATTTTTAGTCTCCCCCACATGCAATTGCTTCGGGGATTCCATTAAATAATAGTACTACCCTGTTGGAAGCTACAAGGACCAATACACAAGATGGACCACGTTGCGTCACGAAAGGGACCAAACAGTACTATATTTCACCAATATTTTCCATACCATGCACACCAAATTGGGTATTAAAGACTGAATGACATTTGGTGCTCAAATACCATGACTTTATGCATAGATACATTCAAACAGAAATGGAGTTTCTGGAAAATGCATCATTAGGTGCATCTTATGAATATGTTGTCAAGATTGAGCAAAATTTTAAGCAGGAGCGATGAGAGTTTGGATCTGCAAACTCCTCACAGCCAAAGCAGAGAAAAGGTGACCCCAACCCACAAAAAAGGGACAGAGCAATTATGGCCACTCTCAGGACAACCAGTCCAAGCTGCAACCCAATAAGGGTAATGAGAAGTCGAAGAAGGACACAGGAAAGTGGTGTGAATACCATAAAATCCCTTGGCACAACAACGAAGAATGTCGCTCCAAGAAGTCACTTGTGGCCGAGTTGAAAGCTTCCGAGTCAGAGGTAGATTCTGACTCTGAATCAAATCAAGAAGGAGGGAAGCAGATTATCGATGTCGAACCCAGCACCACTGTCGCTACCACCAAATTCTAGCCAAGCGAACTAGAAGAACTAGAGGAAGGGGAACACCTCTTTCACTCACAGATGTGGGTAAAGGGGGATCCTCATCATTTCATTTTCGATAGTAGAAGTCAGAAGAACATGATCTCAGCAGAGATCGTCAAGTGGCTGGGCCTGCCAATGACACCGTACCCGTAGCCCTACACCATCAGTTGGCTTCACCAAGGAATCGATATCAACACTAACCAACAGTGTCATCTTCCCGATGACATCAAGCCCTTTAAAGACAAGGTATTGTGTGATATTTCTCCCCTTGAATTTTGTGATGTTCTTTTAGGACAACCATATTTGTGGAAGCTACATGTTATGTATGAGTCTAGACCCTGCAATGTTATTATTACTTTGGGTAGAAAATTGTACAGGATACTAGAGGTAGCGTCACCTATCGATATTTCTTTAATCTCTGCTAAGCAATGCAGTTAGGTCATTTCACAAATCGGGAAGTTCATCTTCTTTGTGATTCATTCTCACAGCAAGCAGAAGGTCACCAACACATCCGTGACCTCTACACAGAGCCTCTCTTTGTAGCAGAAGAAAGTGGACATGATCGTGGAATAATACATAGGCATCTTATCCTAATCCATTGGGGTACTGACACACTTCCAAGTCAAGCATCCAATTAATCTAACCCCCGGTGCACCTCTACCTAATGGACCAATCTATCGTCGATCATTGATGGAAAATGACGAAATCAAGTGTCACACCCAAGAGCTGCTTCAAAAGGGGCACATCATACCCAACTCCTCCCCTTGCAGAAGCTCGATTGTACTGGTGTAGAAGAAAGATGGGACCTGACGACTCTGCATTGATTACATAGCATTAAACAAAATCACAGTCTGGAACCGATACCCAATTCCTTGAATTGATGACCTTCTTGACCAACTCAAGGGGGAAACATTATTTAACAAGATTGACTTAAGTTATGGCTACCACCAAGTTCCCATCGAACTGACTGATGTATGGAAGACAACTTTCAAATCTAAAGAAGGTCTCTTCGAATAGCTGGTCATGCCCTTTGGCTCAACAAATGCACCAACAACTTTCATGAGGTTGATGGATGATGTATTGTGACCCTTCAACAACTCTTGTGTGGTGACAGGGATGATTTTAGGGGCTAAATTTCGCTCATGGGCTAATTTTTGATGGTTTTTCCAAAAATGAGATTCGCTATTTTAAAAATGATTCGCCCAAATTCTATAGGATAAAATTATTTTACCTTAAAAATCGCCAAAAATTTATAAAAACTATATAAAATACTTATAAATTTGAATATTTTAAAAAAATATCGCCAAACATTTATAGTTGACATATGAAGGATTAGTAATATTCGCCAAGGTTTCTACATTTTAAAATAAATTTCAATCCTTAAAATCATCCCTGGTGGTATATCTGGATGACATCCTCATCTTCATCAGAACTTGGGAGGAGCACATGCAACATATTCAACAGGTTTTTAGCACTCTGTGGCAACACAAGTTATATGCCAACTTGGAAAAATGCTCCTTTGGAATGAACAAGATCCAATAATTGGGCTACATTGTTGATGATCATGGGGTACATGTGGATCCATCTAAGATCCAAGTCATCTGTGACTGGACAGCCCCGACCACACTAACCGAGCTTCAGATCTTCTTGGTACTTTCCAACTTATACTGATGGTTTGTCTTGGGATTCTCCCATATTGCATGGGCCCTCAACCAAGTGACCAAGGGTAGTGGAAAGGCAAAGTTCGCATGGGGGAAGGCACAATAACGAGCATTTGATGATCTGAAGCATTGTTTGTGCTCAGATCCAGTAATCTCCTTAGCTAATCTGCAACAACCGTTTGAAATTGAGACTAATGCATTTGACTATGTTGTAGGTATTGTTCTGTCATATAACGATCATCTACTAGCATACCATAGTGAGACACTCTTAGATACCGTCCGAAAATACCCCACCTATGACAAGGAAATTTATTCCATTGTGCAAGCCTACCATCAATGGAAACATTACATTCTGGGAAAGGAGACAATCATCTACACTAATCACAAGCCTCTGCAGTTCATACAAACATATGGGAAGTTGCAGAACGTTCGCCAACAAAAGTGGTCCAAATACCTGCAACAGTTCTGTAGATTTTAACCTTGTACAATATTTACTGCAAATAGATTTTTAGTAAAAGAACAAAAAAGATACAATTGCAAATACAAACATTACACAAAGATTTTTCCCTTGGAAACCCAAACTGGGAAAACTAGCATATTTTATATTCATTCATAGTGATACATTGTTTACAATACAATATACATATAGGTTCCAACATCATCTAAAACCCTAACCCAATGACTTGGATTAGTCAACAACCCTAATTACTTAACTGGAAATAGAAAACCATCGGCAAAAACCATGTGTCGAAAAACCGCCCAACAATGGACACGAAAATCAAGGCAACACGAAAAAACGAGGCAAAAATGTGACACATTTCCTGAGAAAAAAACATTTCTCTAGGGCGCTGCCCCCGAACCCCCGCACAGGGAGCTTTATCCCTCATGCGTGTCCAGTGCAACATAGACACTACTACTCATGCAAAGAATATAACACACCCCCAACTTTCTCCCTCTTGTTGTTTACTTTACATACAGGCGGTTACAGGGTTACATAGTCAACAATCCAGGGTAGCAATGCCCATGGATCCTCTATACCAAGAGAACTTCTTAGTGCTCAAAGATTTTTGTGATGAATCTGTAACTTTCTTCAAAGTGTCCACCTTCATCAACAATATTTTCTTTTTTTCAACCATGTCTCTCACAAAGTGATATTGAATATCAATATGCTTTGTCTTTGAATGATAAGTCAAGTTCTTCGCCAGAAAAATTACACTTTGACTATCACAATATATCCTTATAGCTTGTTTTACCAACCCAATACATGAACACAATATTTGTAACCACACTACTTCCTTACTTGCATGAGTGGTTGACATGTATTTAACTTCTGTAGTTGAAAGTGCCACTACAACCTGTCTTTTTCTCATCCAACTTATTGCTCCTCCAAACAAGTTAAACACATACCCACTTGTAGATCTCCTATGACCCAGATATCCAACCTAGTCTACATCCACAAAGCCATGTATATCCACCACTCTATCCAATCTCGATATTCCTTGGTATCACAATCCATAGCTAGCAGTGCAACACAAATACCCGAAAACCCTTTTTATTGTTGTCCAATGCTCCTTCCTTGGTTTTGACATATACCTACTCAAAATTCCCATTGCATGTGCAATGTCCGGTCTAGTGCAGACCATTGCATACATCAAAATGCCAACTGCACTAGAATTTGGAACATGAGACATGACCTCCTCCTCTTACTGTGTCTTGGGACAGTGATCCACAGATAATTTTACACCAACAAGAATAGGGACCTTGACCGGTTTACATTCCTGCATATTGAACCTCTACAATATTGTCTCAACATATTTTCTTTGATTTAACCAGAGTTTCCTCTTTTTCCGATCCATTTTAATTTCCATGCCCAAAATGAAATTTGAAGCACCGAGATCCTTCATGTCAAATTTAGAGGACAATTGAGTTTTCACATCCTGGATAATCTCCTTGTTGTTTCCTATTAGCAACATGTCATCCACATACAAGACCAAATAAATCAAATGATCACCAATTAATTTAAAATACACACAATGATCCTCTTTGCTTCTTGTGAAGCCAAGTCCCAACACATAAGTATCAAATTTTTGATACCACATCCTTGGTGATTGTTTTAAACCATACATGGAATTTTTCAGCTTGCATATCGACTCCTTCTTTCCCTTCACAACAAATCCTTCTAGCTGCTTCATATATATTTCTTCTTCTATATCCCCATGTTGGAATGTTTTCTTCACATCTATCCGTTCTACTTCAAAATCAAATGCAACAACAACAGATAACATAAATATTATAGAGGTTAACTTGGCAATAGGAGAAAAAATCTCACCAAAATCAATTCCCTCAACCTGGGAATAACCCTTTGCTACTAATCGAGCTTTGTATTTCTTCACTTTTCCTTCTGCATTCAACTTATTTTTAAATACCCATTTGCTTCCAATGGGATTTCTTCCAGTAAGCAACTCCACTAGATCCCAAGCCTCATTCTTATCCAAAGATGCCATTTCTTCATCCATGGCTCTTTTCCAGAGATTTCCATCCTCTGAATATACTGCCTCCCTGACAGTGCTAGGATCACCATCAGTAATAGACAAAACAAAATTTGAACGGAAATCAGATGGAGTATACCTTTCCGATAGTCTTCTTTCTCGAACCGATCTCCTCAATACTGGAGTATGAGGATCTTCTTCTTTTGATTCTTGTTCTTCTGTAGAGTCTGATTCATCATCCTTTAAATCAAACTCTATTTTCTTTGGTTCTTCCTTACTTGGTAGGACTTCATGTTTAACAACATCCTTCATTTATCTAAATACCACATCTCGGCTATACACTACCTTCTTAGTTTCTGGGTTCGAAAGCTTATAACCTTTGAGACCATCTTTATATCCAATAAAGATACACTTTTCAGTCTTCTTATCTAGCTTACTCCTATTTTCCTTTGGAACATGAACGTATGCATCACAACCAAATACCTTGAGATGTGTGAGAGAAGGTTCCTTACCAGTCCATACCTCTCGTGGAGTCTTGTCATCCAAAACTGATGAGGGCGATCTGTTGACCAGATAACATGTAGTACCCACTGCCTCTACCCAGAATTCTTTCCCTAACCTGACACCACTGAGCATGCACCTTACTTTTTCCATCAACGTCATGTTCATCCTTTCTACAACTCCATTCTGCTAAGGTGTATATGGATTAGTCTTCTTCCTTGCTATATCGCACTTCTTACAAAATTCTTCAAATTCATTTCCGCAAAACTCTCCGCCATTATCTGTCATCGACACCTTAATTATTTTCTCTGTTTGATTCTCAATAAGAGCCTTAAAATATTTAAACCTGTCAAAGAATTTAGATTTCTTCTTGAGGAAATATATCTAAGTATTCCTCGAGAATTCATCTATAAATGAGACATAGTAAATAGATTTTCCCAATGATGGGACTGACACAAGTCCAAAAACATCACTGTGAACTAGCTATAAAATTCCTTCTGCCCTCGTTGCACCAGAGGGGAATCTTACCCGATTATGCTTCCTATATAGACAATGTTCACAGAAATCAAAATTCAGAGAGCAGTTAGACATACCTTCAACCATACCTTTACCGTGTAGTAGTCGAAGACCCTTCTCTCCAATATGCCATAGCATAACCTTTTCTCCAGAGACTGTAGGAGTTATTTCTTCTTCAACTCCAATATCAGGAACAATGGAACTATTACACCCATCACTAATAGTTCTTCCTTGCAGCTTATACATAGTTCCAAAACAAACTCCCTTCAGCAACACCATTGCTCCTCGAACCATCCTGTAGGTTTCCTTTTCAAATATTGTTTTTACCCTGCATCGTCCATTTTTCTTACATAAATCAAATTTCTGGCCAAACCTGGGATGTGCAGAACACCAGGCAGTGTTCTAATTCTTCCATCTATGAGCCTCAACTTGAATTTTCCTCATCTTATGATTCTATTTGTCGAATCATCACCTAAGAAAACATTACCTCCATCATACCTTTCATATTCGCAGAACCACTCCATGTGGGGAGTCATATGAAAGGATGCACCAGATTCAGCCAACCATGCCTCATGATATTCATGTGTTCTTGAAGAAGCCAAGTACACATCCCCTCCTTCTTCCTTGGAGGTATTTTCTTTTGTAGAAAGTAGATTGTTCAGATCCCTTCTTTTTCTCAACTTTAGATATACACTGCTTCTTGTAGTGCCCTTCTTTTCCACATCTCCAACATACCTTTACAATTTTTCCAAGAGATTTAGATCTACCCTTAGACTTAGATCTCCCACTTGAGAACTTAGATCTATTTATTTTCTGGGAACGCCCTCTTGCAAATAATGTGTTTGTGCTCTGTCCTTCCATATTCTTCTGTCTCATATCCTCCGACAACAAGGATGAGACCACTTCATCAAACTTCAAGGCATTTGTATTACTACCTATGGCCACAACCAGAATATCCCATGAGTCTGGTAAAGAACAGAGTAAACTAATACATTTATCTTCATCTGAAATTTTAATCTCAATAGATACTAACTAAATTACCATAGTATTGAAGGCTTTCAAATGCTCTTCCGTCCAGTCTCCATCTCTCATCCTCAGGTTATATAGCTTCTTTCTCAGAAATAGTTTATTCACTAGGGACTTAGACTAATACAACTTCCCCAACTTCTCCCATAAATCCTTGGTTGTAGATTCCTCTGACACATTCAATAATACTGAATCTGAGAGACACAGTCAGATTGTGCTCTTCACCTTATGATCCAACTTTTTTTAGTCATCTGTTGAAGTTCCTGTAGGTGAACTACCTGGATCTACCGTGATCCATCGATCTCTATCCACCAACATATCTTCCATCTTGAGCTTCCACAACTCAAAACTTTGCCCATTAAAATTCTCAATCTCCATTTTCGAATTGCTCACCATTTCTTTTCATCTGAAAAATCAATACCATAGATCTCCCACTGTAACAAGGCTTATCACAATCCTGAGCCAAACCCTTGACCACAAAGGTGCCCCCCTGAAGCCAACAAATCTCTCATACCAATTGTAGATTTTAACCTTGTACAATATTTACTGCAAACATATTTTCAGTAAAAGAACAAAAAATATACAATGAAAAATACAAACATTACATAGAGATTTTTCCCTTGGAAACCCAAACCGGGAAAACCAACATATTCTATATTCATTCATAGTGATACATTGTTTACAATACAATATACATATAGGATCCATTGACATCCAAAACCCTAACCCAATGACCTGGATTAGTCAACAACCCTAATTCCTTAACCGAAAATAGAAAACCATCGACAAAAACCATGTGCCGAAAAATCGCCCAACAATGGAAACAAAAATCGAGGCAACACGAAAAACAAGGAAAAATGTGACACGTTCCCGGTGCAACGCAAACACTGCAACTCGTGCAAATAATACAACACATACCCAACAAGTTCCATCTCAACATCAAGTATAAGACAAGGAGCACAAATCGTGTCATTGACTGCCTCAGTCGACCTCCCGTGGATGCACTCACCACCATGCTCCATTCCTGTGGGCATGAGGTCTCTGAGTGGCCCCAACTTTATCAGTGAGATCTTGAATTCACCACCACGCATAAACTCTTGGGTACATGCACAAATGTCATCGATCCTCACATTCAAGATGGGTTGTTATGCCATCTAGGCCACCTATGTGTTGCTACAATAAAGCGTGCAAAGATGATTTGGGAGGCTCACTACAGTCAGATGCCATGACATTTTGGCTTGGAGAAAACCGTGGTCATTCTACATAAACATTTTTATTAGCCAAAACTTCGACATGACATCATCAAGTATATCAAATATTGCAATGCCTGTGCCATTTAAAAGCCAACCATCAAGAAGCAAGGATTATACACCCCTCTTCCTACTCCCGAGAGACCTTGGGAATCCATCTTGATGGATTACATGTCTATCCTTCCATCTACCAAGCAATGCAATGATTGTGTATTTGTGGTGGTTGATCGATTTTCGAAGATGGCCATTCTCACAACCTGCAAGAAGAGCATCATAGCAAAAAATACTGCCAAGCTTTTCTTTGAATGAGTATGGGTCCATTTTGGGATACCACAGACCATCATCTTCGATCGGGAAAACAGGTTCCTCAACACATTTTGGTCAAGTATTTGGTCATTGTTGGACACCAAGATCACTAAATCCATTTTCGTCCACCCTCAAACTGATAGCCAAACAAAGGTCGTCAATCAGATGATTATGCACATCCTATGCATCTAAGCATCCAAGTACATGGGATGAGAGTCTTCCCCATGTTCAAAACAACTACAACATGGCTCTTGATAGCTCCACTAGCCATATCCCATTTCAGGTGAGGCTGGGATTCCAACCCTTTGGTCCCATTGATGTTGCACTACCTCTTGCAACCACACAGACATAATCTTCCTATGTTTAGTTTGAGGCCAACAAAGCCACCAAATTCATTGAGAGGATTCAACACATTCGCCAACAAGTCCATGATTTTGCATAAAGTCAATGATAAGTACAAGAAACACCATGATCAACACCTGGTACCGCACAAGTTTGAGGTGGGAGATAAGGTCTGGTTACATTTATAGAAAGAATACCTTACAGGGCCCCATCTAAAGCTCCATCCACTTCGCTATGGGCCTTACACTATCAGCAAGGTTGTGTATGACAATGCTTTTGAGCTCAACACTCCCCCCTTCCTTGGATTGCACCTAGTGTTCAATGTGGACCTCCTCCAACCATATTTTCCACCATTATTGGACACCTCAGAGATCGTAGAACAATTGACACCAACGGATCTCAACCATGACTGCATGGAACATGCACCCACTGATTAGATAGTGGACACACCAGTCAAGGGCACTTTCCAGCAGAGGATCTGGCTTTATCGGGTTGTCAAGGTAGGGCATCTCCCGCACCAAGGAAAATGGATCACTTGGGGAAACATTCAATAGATATTTCCTCACATGATATGGGAACTCAACGCAATGGAGACCATTGCTTCCTAAGGGGGGACTACTGATCCAGGTGGATATTGGTGGCCACCCACCTATTCCAACTGGCTCATCTTAACATTTTTTAATTCAACATGTTTCTCTGTAATGATGGCATTTCTTTGTAATTGTGGGTTTTGCACTTACAAGGCTATCATGAAGCCCTACCCAACATCCATGTGTATATTGGTGGCCGCTCATCTATTCCAACTAGCTTAGTTTGGAAGTTTTCATGTCATTACATATTTATGTACTTCCAAGGCCGTTTTGGAGCCCTAAACAATGTTTTTTTGACTTGACACAATCAAACTAAAATCTAAGTCAAATTTTGATGACATAATGTGTAGTTCTCGAAAATACCTTTCCAATGAGCTATCACATGCCTAAAATAGAGGTTGTATGCAAAAGTTACGACCCTGAGAAGTTGAGGTACCAACTTACCCATCGAGGCCCACACAACTTTTGGTGTTTCATCTCCTATGGTTAGGTTTTTGGATGTCTAGGGTTTTGGAATTCATGAGTAATGTTAAAAATTCTTCTAGAGACTCATTGTGATGATTCTGCTCAGACGGGTGCACGTAGCAGCCACATCTCTTCTTAGAGATAACTACCATAATTCGAGTAACTTGTTTTCAGTTCTGCAGTTTTACAATTTCAACCTATTTTATTTATTCAATAGAATATATTGTTAACTGGATATTTGTTGTTTTTCTCTGTATCTCCGTGTTATTGTATTCAATCTGTTATTCATTTTGTTCATCTCATAAATCTAGATCACTTAACTTTTGGTGCAATATGTTTTAGGTGTTGCATCCTTTTAAACTTTGGGATGATGCGATAAGTTTTATGTATCACATCCTTTGAAACTATAGGATGATGTAATGTATGATGAAGAAGATATATTTTAATGCACCATATCACAAATCTTAAAACTTTTTCTCCGCCCTATATTCAAATCACCCCGCACAATATCTATCCCTTCCATTGTAGGCTTATCTTGATAAAATATATTTCATGCCAATAGACTCATTACAAACAAACCTTCCACAACTTTAAAAGGTGAAAACCACAAATTTTCCTTAGATACTTGGTCTTGGATTGATGCCTCTTTAGTAGCACTATCATGCTTTCCTTGAAAAACATCAGGTAGGATCCGACCTACATTCCTTGTTTCTTGAAGAATGTAGTTGTCATTTCCTCTCTCAATGTTTGCTTGCAAATATTGTTGTAAAGAATTGAAACGATCAAGGCAAGGTACAAATGTGCTACAACAACCCATTGCATAGAGGCATTCCACTTCCTTTTTCCTTTCAGTTGCTCTATTTTCTAATCCCTCTCTTATGTTTGGATCTCCCATAACCATACTCCACAAATATGTGCATTAAAAGTTAGTGCTTTGAACCATTTTCGAAAATGCACCCTCTTCAAGAAATTTTGTTTCATGCACACCATACCATTTGGCTCGTGTGTATCACATAGAAAATAAAGTTTGGACTAACATGTGTATCACATGAAAAATAAATTTAGGTGCAACGTGTGTTAAACAAGCTTGTGTATCAAACATAAAGTCACTTTGTGTGCGATATGTTGTTGGAACATTGTTTATTGCAAAGAAACATTTTTTTATTGTGGCATGCCACACCCTTCTAAACTTTCAATTCATACAATAGGTCGCATGCATGAAATTTTCTTTATGATACACCAGGATAGGGAATTTTTTTTGGTTAGTGTGATGTGTCACACAAAAGGAAAGTTTGGAGCGATGTGATATGTCACGATGAAGGAAATTTTGAGGAAGTGTGGTGTATCACACATAAATTAACTTTGGCATGATGCAAAGTGTTGTAGAAAAATAAAACTTTGATGCAATGTAATATGTCACATAGAAAATAAGTTTTCATGCAACACATGTTTTTTCATGGGCATAGTCATTTTAGGTGCAATATGTTACAAGGAGGCAAACTTTTGTTAGATGCAAAAAAGGATTTTTCTGTAAGATTTGGGAAAATTTCTAAGGGGTAAAAACAACTTAATCAAGCTAATGAAAGGATAAAACAAAGCCTTTAAGGAGGCTATTGAGTTTCAAATGGAAAAGAACCAAAGAAAATTTCATGAGAGGCTTCAAATTAGAGAAAATCAATACACAACAAAGTTCATGAAGGTTAGAAATCCAACATAAAGGAGGGCCCCATGCTATTTTAACTTCATGAGATGTTGAAAGTAAAAATAGTATAATGGGGTTGTTTCTAGCTCAACACTATCATAACAATATAAACAACAATTCTAAAATGTTTATCACAATTATTTATTAACAAAGGTCTCTCATGACCATGTATTGTGTTGTCATTATGCAAAACGATAATATTGAGGATCATTAAATTGATTTAAGATCATTATTATGTGAAAAATATTTAACATATCCATTATTTTTCAAAGAAGAAATGGTGTGAAATGAATTAGTGTGGAAATTTTATGAATTTATGGAAATTACTAACATTCTAGATTTCCCAAATCAAGCATACGAGTGACCTACAGGAGATAGTATAGCTCAAAAATGGAAATGCAAGTATACCAAAGTATCACTTAGAATATCACAAAATTCACCAAGGCAACATGCAAAGACCTTCACACATTACATTGCATTTCTTCCAATAAAAAAATCCACCAACAAGAAGGTATGTCACATCTACTAGATTTTAAGCAATTGTTTGTAGATAGATGTGTCATGTCACAAAACTTCTATCTCTTGATCACACTGACTATTCTCTTCCACTACACATAATCCTTATCAGTGTGGATGTTGAAGTATAAGATGTGGGGGGGAGGACAACTTTGTGTTATCATGAAAACACAAAATTTGTTAGAACAAAGTATCTTCAAGTTGGCTCTAGTCATCAAAGTGAAAGGCAAAGCGTCACGTCAAGTCAAAAACACAATCATAGCAAGAAAAAGGATACTAAACACCACCAAACAAACTAAAATTTGAATTTCATAATACCAAATTGGAGGAAAAAGGGAAAAATTCAAATATTGATGCCACATTTTAAGCACTCTAAGCCAAAGAAAGAACTGTGAGTTTCTAATGTTTGAAGCCTAAACCTTGAACTAAGAAAGAATAGTCTAAGGCTTTTGAAGATTTTAAGTGCTAATAAGAACTTGACCATAGATAATCTCTTGACCATCCCATTAAATTAGTGGAAGACTCATTAAATTGAGCTACATTATCCTAACATAATATTATATGCTTCCAATGCCAATAGAAAGTAACCCATCCAATAGTATTCAACATCCAAAAAAACTACTAAATAAAAAACATCCTAGGTAAGATATTGCAAGTACCACTCCAATCAAACCCAAGTCTACAAACTACAATCAAAGTGTTTGAAAGAGTACACTAAGGAGTATAGTCTGAGTGTTGAAGAGGAGTACCATGATCTTTGTCAAAGAAAAGTCTAGGTTTCTTGAGAAGAGACCATTTTTTTGGAAAATCCCAAGTTTGGAAATGAAGAGGACTTGCAAGGAGAATTGTAAAGATAAAGCAAAGATTGAGGAAAATACCAACACTGCAACTATGGAAAAAGGTAAATGTCTAGCCTAAAAGTTTTTTATTTCTTCTTAACAAAGAATCTACTAAATGAATGTTTGAGCATATAAATAAGACTATTACTGGGAGGCAGTGAATTTGTTTTTATTTCATGAGTTAAAGATCAATTAAACTCACAGGAAAATTCATTCTAAAACAAGTCTTTTTTTCTTATAGTATCAATAGAATAATAGTGTAGAAAAAAATTTCATTTGGCATAAGAGCCCAATCAACTGCCAAGAATGGGGTTTGGTTTGAATAGAAGAGAGCCTTTAGACCCTTTAAAATTGTATGCCAACCTAGAAGTGGTTGAATTATTTTGGAAATTCAATTGCTTGGAATACTTCAAAAACTTCAAGGATTTGATGATAATGTTGCCCTGGAATTTGCAGAGAATTTCAGCAATCTGAAGGAACAAGAATATACAACCACGGTCAGGGGTTTGGATATTCAAAACAACGAACCTATATTGGCGAGGGTAATAGGTCTCCCTATTGGATTTCCATAGGATAAGGGAGAAATGAAACCAACCTTATTAGAAAAGAAATTGTTCCTCAGATGCTATGAAAAAATGGAAGAAACTCAGAATGGTGTGTTGAGGGGGATGGATTCCCAATGCTCAATAGTAGGTATTAAACCCAAGGACGAGGCCCAATTAGACTCCTCCTTGTTTGGTATGGAATAATCCTCCTGGTTAATGGTCCAACAACCATTCAATGGGCTTTAAATGTTGTTTGATTTTGTTCTTTCCATTCTTTTTATTGTTTTTTAATTTTATAGTTATCTTGTGATAGAAAATAAGTTAATGAAAAGTATTTGAGGCTTTAGATTCCAGAGGAAATAATTCCACTAAGAACATATTACTCATTATATTTTATTTAGGAAAGAATCAACTAATTAACAACAGAAAGGATTAAAATTTATAACAACGGGACAACTAGAACTAATTCCACAATATCCCAAATAACAAAAAAAAAAAGATTAACTATCCAACAATTCATTCAACTAAATAAGATAACTTAATAGTATTAAAATTCTTACTAGATGCCTGTAGCATTTAATTAGTTGTAGAATAATCCATGATGATGAATAAACACACATAAATTTAGCAAACCAAAACATCTTAACTCCAAAGAATTTATGAATTTATCCTTGAAATAGTTCTCTCCTTACAATCCTCTTGAAATCGCTCTAGATATCAAAGACCCTTTACTAAGAGGTTGATCTTTTTATTTATGAGATAAAAATTAATCTAATTATGAAATAAAACTAAAAATGACTTTGTAAAAAACCAAGCGATCTGCATCTTCAGTGAAAAAAAATCTTGATAAAATAGGCATGCAAAAGGTCATGCATCAACCACAACTCCAATTATCTACCAACTTCAATCCATGCATGTTCAATCTCCAGAGTCTTACCTTGATTGAATAATTCAATCTTTTGTTATTTCTTTAGCAATCTCATGCATGCATTTTTAATTTGATTTTCTATTTTAAGCATAATGAACTCAAGTTGAGTTGTTCAATCTTCAATAATTATCCACCCCTAAAATTGGTATGGTCATGCACCCAGTCAACAATTCCTCCAACTCTACTCTCGTGCTTTTTTTGTCAGCTGACAAAAATATACCAGTTTGCAACATAGAACATTGAAATCCTTCTCACCATGCTATATGATTTCCCTTTCTTGTATTTGTGTTAGCGTCGGAAGTCACTCCTGGATTGCTTTCAGGAGCAGAGCCCGACACCCATCAGTTTAATGTCACGATTTAATTATAAAGAGGTAATCAAATGGAGATAAAGACTCAGGGGAATATCACTCTAACTCAGGGACTGGGTCTGATACCTAAGTAACAAAGGAGGTCTCGACCTAACTTTAGCCAGTGGGTTGATTTGAAGGTGACTAGGTGGAAGACTTAGTAAGAAAAAGTGAACAAACAACTTTGGGCAATAGGCTTTCGGCAGTTCGCAGAAGAAAAACTCTGAATACAAGATCCGCTTGGTTCAGGGTCTCAGGGAACTGAAAGGGGACTTGACTGGATCCTCCAATTCCAAGTCACTCAGCACTGGAAAAATCACAAGAACTGATTAGAGATAGTGAACTATTACAGTGATCCATGACAACATCATCCTATAATAGCTACAGCTCAACTGGATCCTCCAATTCCGAGTTGCTCTAACGCAGTGTAAACAAGGACATGAAAGAAACTGGCATTCATAAGGCAAGAAGTCTCAAAATCCCATACATTATCAGATTTACAGTGCTTTGTAAAAACTTTACAACCGGGAGCTCTGCTCTACCATCGATGCTTTGAAAAATATCAAAACTAAGTATATATACTCCTAAAATATTTGCCCAACAGAGGCATCTTAGACTTTCAGGATGGGGCGTCTCTTCAATCAAATATGGCCTGCACTCCTCTGTCATATGCCACCTTAACTCTGCATGGCTCATGCTAAGGGGTAGTTGATCCCTTAAATGCCGAATTAGCGTGTGCAAACTTCCCTAGTGAGTCGAGGACATCGACAT
Organism: Picea glauca; assembly: GCA_000966675.3. Lineage (NCBI taxonomy): Eukaryota > Viridiplantae > Streptophyta > Pinopsida > Pinales > Pinaceae > Picea > Picea glauca. Next base: position 1,916,525 of record JZKD02S0189163.1, on the reverse strand, counting down.
GGCTTCTGTGGGAAAACCAGTACAGAGGACCATCTCGGGCAGGCTTCTTGCCGAGACATCCATACCTTGCAATTAATGAGTGAGGCGAGGTTTCAACCACCCTCTCTCTTCTTCATTCACTCCGAGCAGGTATCAGGATGGAGATCAAGTTAAACTGGCATCTGGAGAACACAGTGATCCCTTCTGCAACTAAATCTGGCGCTTCGGCCTTTTGCGCAGTTCTTTCTATCACCCCCAAGTGACCATGGGCTGTGACCTTGTGCCTATTTTAAAATGCGCTTTCGGCACTTCGTGCCTCGCGGCTGGGAGGAGGCTGGTCTTCAATCTTCAAAGTTGCGAGGGGCGAGGAGACGATGGAGCTCAATTGCGCACCACGTGTCCCTCTGGATGGACGGCCTTGATAATCTCGGCAATACTATGGGCCCAGGTCTTGGACGCCTTCAGCACTTCGCGATACAGGTTTAGCTCCTTCCTTTATTAGTGCCCTCACCACATGCAACCATGGGCTAGGCTTAATGTTGGCGCCTCTCGCAACCTCGCGACCTCGCCGGTTGAACCGTCGAGTTTGCACCCTCCTGTTTCGTGAGTCCCCGAGATGAAAGAATTCAATGGAGTGTTGACTCCCACCTCCAGGCAACGCGTGTCCACCCTTCGACCACGCGGGTCCCACCTTATGATCTGCCATGCGCCCACACGAACCTCGGTTCTCGACACTTCGCGACTCGTGAATCCTAACGCCTATACTTCAGGACTTCTCGCAGCGAGATCCCGAGGGCTTCGTGCCACCTGCCCTCTAACGGTTGGAATCTTGCTTCTCGCAATATCGCGATCCCTGCGGCCAATTTCTCGGGTATTTTCTTACGAGACTCCGATACTTATCCCACGTACGGATCCAACGGTCCTCCAGTGATCCGGATCCAACGACTGTCCTTCTCTCGCTACTCGCGACCTCGCGAATCGGAGTATCCAGTGTTTGGGCTCTCACCCTGAGCACTCTCAAGCCCCGAGTTCAAGAAATGAACCTCCGCATCAACTAATCGTGATCAACGACCCTCGTTACTTCGCGAGTTCTCCACGGAGACTTCTGATCGTTCACCCCTTTAACAACTTCTGCGCTAAACTTGGCGTGACTCGGCTGAGTGCAATTACCCGCTGATTGTTGATCTGTTTCGCAAAAATGACCTTGGATGTTGCCGATGACACTTTGCCCGCTCGCTTGACCTGCTACTTGGAAAAACGAGGATTCTCTTGTGCTGCGCTTGATCATTTCGTGCAACTTGCAGACCCGAATGCTCTCGAACCCATGACAACATTTATCGCTAACATTAGGCTCCATGGGGGATAGAGTCGTCCCTGTGATGCTCTAAGAACACTTTCTGCAGCTTCAGTGCCTTGCTGTTGGGCTATGGAGTCATGCTCAAAACATCCCGCTACTGAAAATACAGGCCAAAAAAAATAAAAGTAACAAAATAAAGCTACATTCCCAAAGGATCTTATTTATATATAGTCCTAATGCTAATAAAATATTTTACATGGGCTAGGTGAAAGAGAACTTCCACCATAGCCATCCAAGCAACTTCCTGGATAGAAGCTCCTTCCTTCTGTCGATGATCACCAACAGATAGTGTAACCGTGATAGCAGAATGGATACACTCTCCAAATTCTCCTCATAGGCTGGAGTTGAGATGAAATAGGGTGGCTCCAAAGCATAAGGGAAATGCCACTCCAAGTATTCACTGACAGGATCATAGAATGAGTGGAAAATTTTGGAAAATCGGCGGCAGGCAGCCTCCTCTGCTACACAACTGTTCTCATGTGGCTGAATATCTCTGATAAGCACAGGTGAGTGGACAACTGTCATAGGCTCACTGATCTCGGGTGGTCGCTTCTCGCTGACTGGCTCTGGATAGAAAAAGAAATGCGCGCTCAGCTGTTCCTCTGGTTCCTCCTCCTCTTTTCTGTGTACTTCCCCATCTTGTGAAATGGGAACGGTCTCCCGATCCTTCTCTTCAAACCCAAATGTAAATACATCATGGGAAATGTCATGAAGGAAGAAAGAGAAATCCTCTTCTACAACGGCTTCTTCGTTTAAATCTGAGACAACAGGATCATTAGGGGTAGATGCTAATGCATCCAAGAAGTCTTCAATAATCTCTTCAAAAGGGCTACTTAGATCATCTACCTCAGAGACTGGAAAATCCTCTTCGCTGTCTTCAGATTCCAATTTTGCACATGGGGGAGTGGGGAATATCGCCTGCTCCACTAGTTCACTCAGGGAATCCTCTTCCCCCCTGGGATATTCATCACTTTCATAACCCACCTTAGATGTATATGAATGGGGAGGAGAAAGGAATGATTCCTGATCCAGGGTGTCAGGATTATCCTCACAGCCTATGTCAGAAATAACTTCATTTTGTACAGAGTTGTGGTATCCCTCACCACAGTTATTACAAATTAACTCAGAGGGATAAAACTCCTGACAATAGGCGATGAAAGCTGCATGAAACTCAGAGAGTGAAGAAATGCTAGCAGGGGGTAAAGAATGATATCATTTACGTGCATCCCCTGCTAACGAGATCATGAACATCTTCCCACTGACGCATGAGTTCATGAAACTCACTGAGGTGTTGAGCAGGGTTGTCCTCTCCACATTTTCCAAAAATGGGCAAATAATCGCCCCATTCATTCAAAGAGGGGACAACATTAGGAAAACCAGGAATAGCAGAAAAATTAAAAGGAGCAAACCGGCGAGCAAGGATTTTCTCCATATCGAACCAGTGGAGTCGCCAATTGATCCTTGAATCATGGAGTCGCCAGGTGAAATATGCGCAACTTCGAATGTGTCTGGTCCTTGTTCACCATCAAAGGCCAGATCTTAACATGTTATTACCCCAGGAAGCTTCTCAGGCTGAGAAAGCAGCTGCTGGAACCTTCTCGAGAAAGCTCTTCTGGGTCAGCTTTCAGGTGTGTCAAAAGTAGCCATAGCTGAAATAGTGATGTGGAAACCTTGGATTCGCCACAGTGGAGTCACCAGGTGCATAGTAGCAATCTTGAAGGGCTCTGATGTTTGATGCACCTTCAGAATCAGAGGCTCAATGTCGTTCTGCCCAGGGAAAATCTTCAACTTCATCCCTGGCAACGGCGCCAGAAATGTTAGCGTCGGAAGTCACTCCTGGATTGCTTGCAGGAGCAGAGCCCGACACCCATCAGTTTAATGTCACGATTTAATTATAAAGAGGTGATCAAATGGAGATAAAGACTCAGGGGAATATCACTCTAACTCAGGGACTGGGTCTGATACGTAAGTAACAAAGGAGGTCTCAACCTAACTTCAGCCAGTGGGTTGATTTGAAGGTGACCAGGTGGAAGACTTAGTAAGAAAAAGTGAACAAACAGCTTTGGGCAACAGGCTTTTGGCGGTTCGCAGAAGAAAAACTCTGAATACAAGATCCGCTTGGTTCAGGGTCTCAGGGAACTGAAAGGGGACTTGACTGGATCCTCCAATTCCAATTCACTCAGCGCTGGAAAAATCACAAGAACTGATTAGAGACAGCGCAACTATTACAGTGATCCATGACAACATCATCCTATAATAGCTACAGCTCAACTGGATCCTCCAATTCTGAGTTGCTCTAACGTAGTGTAAACAAATACATGAAATAAAATGGCATTCATAAGGCAAGAAGTCTCAAAAGCCCATACATTATTAGATTTACAGTGCTTTGTTAAAACTTTACAACTGGGAGCTCTGCTCTATCATCGATGCTTTGAAAAATATCAAAACTAAGTATATATACTCCTAAAACATTTGCCCAATAGAGGCGTCTTAGACTTTCAGGATGGGGTGTCTCTTCAATCAAATCTGGCCTGCACTCCTCTGTCATACACCACCTTAACTCTGCATGGCTCATGCTAAGGGGTAGTTGATCCCTTAAATGCCGAATTAGCATGCGCAGACTTCCCTGGTGAGTCGAGGATGTCGGCATGGCTTCTGTGGGAAAACCAGTACAGAGGACCATCTCGGGCAGGCTTCCTGTCGGGACATCCATACCTTGCAATTAATGAGTGAGGCAAGGTTTCAACCACCCTCTCTCTTCTTCATTCACTCCGAGCAGGTATTAGGATGGAGATCAAGTTGAACTGGCACCTGGAGAACACAATGATCCCTTCTGCAGCTAAACCCGATGCTTCGGCCTTTTGCGCAGTTCTTTCTATCACCCCCAAGTGACCACGGGCTGTGACCTTGTGCCTATTTTCAAATGCTCTTTCGGCACTTCACGCCTCGCAGCTGGAGGAGGCTGGTCTTCGATCTTCAAAGTTGCAAGGGGCGAGGAGACAATGGAGCTCAATCGCGCACCACGTGTCCCTCTGGATGGACGACCTTGATCATCTCGACAATACTGTGGGCCCGGGTCCTGGATGCCTTCGGCACTTCACGATACGGGTATAGCTCCTTCCTTTATTAGTGCCCTCACCACATGCAACCGTGGGCTAGGATTAATGTTGGCGCCTCTCGCAACCTCGCGACCTCGCCGGTTGAACTGTCGAGTTTTCACCCTCCTATTCCGCGAGTCCCCGAGATGCAAGAATTCAACGGAGTGTTGACTCCCGCCTCTAGGCAACGCGTGTCCACCCTTCGACCACGCGGGTCCCACCTTATGATCTGCCATGTGCCCACATGAACCTCGGTTCTCGGCACTTCGCGACTCACGAATCCTAACGCCTATACTTTGGGACTTCTCGCGGCGAGATCTCGAGGGCTTCATGCCACCTGCCCTCTAACGGTCGGAATCTCGCTTCTCGCAATATCGCGATCCTCACGGCCAATTTCTCGGGTATTTTCTTACGAGACTTCGATACTTATCCCACATGCGGATCCAACGGTCCTCCTGTGATCCGGATCCAACCACTGTCCTTCTCTCGCTACTCGCGACCTCGCGACTTGGAGTATCCAGTGTTTGGGCTCTCACCCTGCGAACTCCCGAGGCCCGAGTTCAAGAAATGAACCTCCGCATCAACTGATCGTGATCAACGGCCCTCGTTACTTCGCGAGTTCTCCACGGAGACTTCTGACCGTTCACCCCTTTAACAACTTCTGCGCTAAACTTGGCGTGACTCAGCTGAGTGCAATTACCCGCCGACCGTTGATCTATTTCGCAAAAACGACCTTGGATGCTGCCGACGACACTTTGCCCGCTCGCTTGATCTGCTACTTGGAAAAACAGGGATTCTCCTGTGCTGCACTTGATCATTTCGTGCAACTTGCAGACCCGAATGCTCTTGAACCCATGACAACATTTATCGCTAACAATTTGGACCATAAAATATGTATATTAGGACTAAAAATATATTCTTCTAACAAGTTTATTGGATAAAACAATCCATTGATGTTAAAACAAAACATTCAAGTCACTTCCTTGATCCCAACTTCTTTTATTTCAAAAATCTAAAGGAAACCATGCCAAATAAATAAAAGTACATAAAATTTGCATATCTTGATGATACATTTCAAATTATACAAGGCATTCTCAAAATAGGGATTAGAATCAAAAGTTATCGCGAAAATATCAAAATATTTTTCCATACTATAGATTTATTTCAAAAATATGAAACAAAAAATCAGAATCAAGAAAAACTTATAACTACAAAGTTATAGAGTTTGATGATAAATTTCCAATGGTATATGGCATACCCCAAATGGAGTTTAGAATCAAAATTTATCATAAAAATACCGAAATGATATTTTCTCTCATCAACAAACTTCTTAGAATGTTTTTGGCTCTTGGGAAAAAATAATATAATATTTCTTAATTATTTATAATGACTAATTTTTGTCCCCAACATATTATTGAATTTATCCTTTATAAGATTTATTTAGCACTCTTTTCAAACATCTTTTCTTCAACCATCCTTAATGATGGGTGTAGTGTCCACTCAAAACGTTGGACATTTCAAAACTCCTTACACAGTTTAGATCCATAAATCATAAACAACAATTATTTTATGGTCAAAAGTTTGCAAAGAGATTTTTAAACCATCCAATGTTGTTGTACTCATTGAGATCTTTCCAATGGTCTAATGATCACCTCAATTAGAGTCAAGGAAGTTATACCTTCCATGTGTTGACTTGACCACCACCATACCAAGTGGATGCCACATCAACTCCCATTACTTACACATGTGGAATTTTGAGAAGATTCTAGAGGATCCAAAACCCTAACTCTAATAAGGAGTTGAGGCATGCAAAAACCCTAACACTAACCCTAAATGGCTATCAAGACATGTTAAATATTGAACCACAAAGAAAGGAATGGGTTCCATTCCTATTGTATTGATTTATTGTTCCATAGATAAATAGACGAAGGAGTGGGATATTATAAGTAGAAAACAAGAAGTAGAGGGTCAACCATAATGTTTATCACGTTATTCCTGGCTAGGGGACAATGTCAAGGCCCCTATAGAGGATTTGAGAAGACATCCTTACTATAGGCCTCAAGATGGCTCTTGAGATAAAGGGGGTGAACCTCTAATATATTTAACTGTTGACTATTCAGTGTCACTTCAACAACATACTCTTATGTAAATTTCAATGCTAGATTTTAATGATTGTGGGTAATATGATGTTGTAGGAATTGTGCAAACTGGGGACAACAACCCTATTCTCAATCTTGAAACCATGGCATTTCCATTGGGTACCATTATCCCATATTGCAAAAATAATAAGTTGATAGATGGAAGATGCATAAGAGGTTTAAAGATGACATATTTCTTAAGTAGCAATAAGAATGACATGGAAATCCTTACACTCAAGGAACACATTGAAATATTAAACATGATAATGAGGGTGGTAGTCATTAACTTTTACTGATAGGATAGTAAATGTATGAGAAATATTCAAATGAATCCAATAGTATGCAAAAAAACATATTGGCAATCTTCAAATGAATCCCATAGTTCAACGATAGCAATAAATCTCAAATAACCATGTCTTCAAAGAAGTTCAGTCTTTATTACTAAACTAGTATTACATACTATACCCATTTGTAGAGCATTTAAAGATAAATACCCCATTCAAAAACTTCAAAATAAATCAATACATGAAACAAAAGAATAACAATTATTGGAATTGAGTCAATACTTCATTAACTTCAAAGATAATTATAGAAACAATGTTGAAAATAAATCTTCAACATTCATCTTCATAACCGTTCAAAATTATCTATAAGTTCATAGATACTTAGAAGACAAGTTTTTTATTTACTAAGAAAATATACAAAAACTAAGAGAAATACAAGTTTTGCAAAATGAGGAGGTGAATCCTCTGGTACACTCCCAGATCTTCAGTACATGCAATGACCCCTTTGGCACTATAGTAAACTCAGTACATACAATGGCCCCTTGGGCACTATTGTAAACTAGTCAGTAGAATGAAAAATTGCAACCCCCACAAAGTATTCAATTATGTCCTTTATCCTTTCCCGCATGCTAATATCCAACCTTCTTTAGAATAACTATTTTCAAAAATAGAGAGGAAGTTGAGGTGTATTGAGAGACATTAACACCTCAAGTATGAAGTGTCTCATTCCTCATAGAAGCTAGAAAATAGAAAATTTGTTCCTATTTATCTTCCAACTATAATAATAGTCTGCCATCTATCATATCTCTCTCAAGGTTGAGCAGATTTTGATACTTTTTATATTCTTCCATAAACTTGACAAACTAATGCTTAACCTCTTTGACATGATACCACTTTTTATTCTTTTTATATTTTCCAAACTTATGAAGGGGATTGAATCACTATTTCTTTAGTTGAGATGCAACCACATCTTATTCATTGGATTCACCATTTTTCCAACAATTCAATCATTTACAACACTTTACTAGCTATCCACATTTAAAGTGAAGCTGCTATGAATTTGTTTCTAAGTCTTTAATCCAAATGCCATTTTCCACTTTGCAAATATTCTCCACTCAATAAATGTAGTGGAATTTATTTAGACATTGATTGATAAAAATCCTTTTGAAGCAAATGGCAAGTGCTTCTTCCCAACTTGTTTGACCTTTTTTTTCAATAAAAAAAACACTTATTGGAGGTACTACCTTATGAATGCACCTTTGTTGCCCCTTTGATCACAATTATTTGGAGGTACTACCTTTCCATAGAGCCAATTTGCCACACGTTCTATGTAGCCATCCACGTGTCCTCCACATCGACGGATGTCATGAATTACGGGAGCAAAAAGAGTATGTGTTTTATTTTATCTTCATGCTCCCGTAACCAAAAACCATTCACAAAACAAGTGGCAACATCATATTGGTTACAATACCCAAAGTTACCACCTGAAAACCGCTTTAATTGGTCCCATAACCACTTTTGATTGTATGGCTGGGTTTTTCCTTTGACGTGGAAAGTAAAAGGTTTTCCAAAGGTTTAATATTGTAATGATGTTTTATTTTGGACCTTTTCATTTTGATAACGTGTAATGGTTATATTTGAGGTATATGACATATGCGTAGCATGAAACTTTATGAATTACGAGTGGATATAGATGAGGGACTTAGGTAATGAGAAGAGAGATATAGATCAAGAAACAAAAACCAAGACCTAGTTTTTCAAGTGATGAACTAGTAGACTAGACAATAGTATGTTTTGTTTCAAAGTGAAATTGATGAGGCTTATGATTATTATGCATGATTATGTGGAAAGATAGGATAATAAGTACAAGTATGAGAGGATGATTGTCCACGAAAAATTTGATATCCAAGCCAATAAACTAATAAGAGATTACCAGATAAGAAAGTAATTTGAGATAGAGGGGAGAAGCTAAGAGTACTAGATTGACACATTGCACAATTGCATAAAATTCACTATGAATTACTTTATAATGTCTTTATTTCAAATTCACTTGTCAATGTTCAATTTAAGCAATCACATTTGAAGTTACAACATCTAGCTTTTACTTGAGGATGAAGCTTCCCTATGAGGCATCAAGAGCCATAGACATGTGCCTTCTATCCTTTGGGCATGGAGTCATTCTTATTTGCACCAACCTCTCTTTTATGGCGACATATAAATGTAAAAGTCTACTCTTGTTAGGACCTTCCGGGATTTTCTCTTTTCTCTTTCAAGGACATGAATTCATTTGATCCACATTTCTCTAAAAATTAGTCACTCTGTTCCACTACTATAAAAATCACACAAACATTTCACACACACAAAAAAAACTGAACTAATGCTCAAAAGATGAGTTTATTTATGTATATGCCTATATCTACCGTACTTTAAGTCATAAAAATAGAGTATACTAAAAGTACTCATAAATCCAGTTAAGCCAAGTATTTTACAAAACCAATAAGATATACCCCGGTGCTATATTGTTTACCAGAATAAAGAAATGTTGAAATGCTTCCAATGAGAAGCTTTTATCTCGATTAGTATGCTTCGGTGATATGGGCATATACACTTTTAGTAGTACAATGTTTCATTTCTAATAACTTGGTCCCTCCAGATATCCACACAATCACATCCTTTTGTTCTTTACATATGGTGAAGAACATCATCTCAAACTACAACATAGATAAGCTGAGAAAACATGGTCCTCTATATTGCATCTATTTTCTCATTTCCATCAAAGTATACTGCCTCACAATGAGGAGCGTTCCTCGTATTAGAAAACAACCATGCAATCCCAATGTATATTTCATTCCGATTTGTAAGATTATTATCATTAAAAGACAATTATCTCATTAGAACCAGTTCTTGCTTTCCATTGAGACTATACCATAAATGATTCTAAAATTTGTGCACTTGTTCTTCTTCATCACATATTACATAGCACAGAAAAAGATTGCATAGTTATCTTGTAATATCCCCAAGGACGAGCCCTGTTGTAATCATGTTTATGAATTGTAAATCATGTTTTGTAGGCTGGTGAACCGAGTATTGATAAGCTGGTAAGGCTTATGAGTTTATTAGGCCAGAGAGATTAAGTGTTAAGGCCAGGAGCCTGTTTTTGTATATGTAATTATGCAGAATGTTAATAAAAATATGAACACTGCTGTGTGCAGACCAACCACGATGAATGAGTGATGGGGAACTAAGCTTCCATAGAGTGGGTAAGGGAATGGGGGCTGAAAGGTGGAAAGAAAGGCTAAGTGTTGGG
>JZKD02S0189163.1:1892720-1904776 GCA_000966675.3 Picea glauca | reverse complement strand
CTCTGCATACCCACACACAGTGAAGGAAACCCTCACGGGAAGATTATTCGCTATCCATTTTCCATTCTCTGTGAATTCTGTTGAGCTCTGGGATTGACCTTTGCATAACCTCATGCATATCTAAAAACAGAAAACCGTGAACCCAACCTGTGTTGTTTTATTGTGAAGACGAAACATCTTGGATATGGCCTAAACCGTGTTGTTTCTTAGTGTGGTATGTTGTCGTTTTTGGATGTCCATACCCAAATTCTTGTTGCTGCTGTCACCCGTGAGTTAACCGAATTGCTATTGTTGTTGTTGTTATCCTCACCTTGCGGGAATTGAACTGGAAGCTGGTGGAAGAGTCGGGTGGTTAGGCCAGTGGTTGAAGAGGCAGGCTGTCAGGCTTGTGAGCAGCTCTTCCAGGTGAAGGGTCTGTTGGGAAGTGGTTTTCTCCTAGAGAGAGTCCAGCACCAGCTACGGAGCTCTGAGACTTCCTGATCCAGCCTATTGCTGAGGCCCAGAGAGGGAAGTGAAGCACTATTGGACTGTGCTTGTGAAGGTGTATACTCCCGGGTGGAACAGACATGTGGGGAATGAGAGTCCGTGAGTAGTGGGCGTAAGAAGGCATCCTGGGAAGAATCATTTCGGTTATTTTGTGCAGTTTCCCTGTAACCTCAGCCTAGTTTAGGATTCCCTTACCTTGGGTGGAGCTTGGTCCCAGCTCAGGGGTGACCCACTGTTGAGAGTGATGAGCAGCATGGTCTAAGGCTGGGAGGTTCGTGGAAGGTCTGCACGTGGTTGGTGGAATTACGCCAGTAATAAAAGATAAGTGTTAAATTTATACTTAATTTATAAGTATATGCATGTCTGTGATTCTTGCAATATTATCATGTATTCCGCTGTAATCATGAATTACTGTTAATCCCATTAAATCTACATGTTAGTCGTAATTATGTGATTACTCTGTTTGGTTTAGTTAAATGTGTGTAATATGACTTAATTCATAATATATATATATAAGTATGAGAATGTTGCTTCCACACGGTAGCGTTTACCCAGTCGTGGGGTTGACGGCCGGGGACGTTACAGTATGGTATCAGAGCGTGGTTTACAACACTGAACCTGAATGGGTTGGATAAGTGGTCATTGGACCCGAAGTTCAGGTGGGAATCGTGTTTGGAAGAACCAATTTTTGGACCTTTGAATGTTCCTGAGTGCCAAGGGGTCACTTGGTTGTGTTATAAAGCTCAGGAGGTGTAGTGGTATTATAGAACCCGCAACTGGTGTGGTATATGGCCATAGGGAGAGAGAGAGCTCAACACATGAAGTGTTGGAGCTGTTGGATCTGATCGGGAGGAAAGGAGATCCCTTACGACCATTAGATCCAGAGAAGGTGTTGGAAGGATATCCGAGAAGCCTTTTAGGTGTTCGGCTATCGGGAAAAAGCAGGGAGCGCTGAGACACAGAAACCCGAAAACTCGAGAAGATCTATGTTGTAGATCTGGGAGGAGGGCTCAACCATTAGATCTTGTGGAGTCACACTCGAGTTAGTCACGAGAACCTTTTGGATTTCACAAAGTCGGGAGATGGGAAGTGAGGAGAGGTGAACACCTCCGAAACCCGAAACCCTGAAATCCCGAAACGATCTCCACCGTAGATCGTAGGAGAGGAGCTTGACTGTTGGATCAAGTAGATGAATAGACCGTAATTTCAAAATTTCGGCAAACAGAAGTTCAAAATGTGTGGATGAACAAACTCCTGATGCCCGAAAATCCGAAACGAAAAGTGAAAGTGGTGGGACCCTATGACGTCGTTGGAAGTGATGTGGACCTTCTTAAGCAGACCATGTGTCACTACCTTGGTTGGCGACAACTGTGTTGTGAGCCCAGGGGGAGAGAGGTCGGAAGTTCGGGAGTCGGGAGTTGGAGAGGGAAGTGAGTGCGAGAACCTCCAGAACCAAAACCCCGAAACCCAAAACCCCGAAGCCCCGAAATCCTGAAACTCGAAGTTTCGTTTGGAGAGACTTGTAGCACCTAGCATTTTAGCATTTGATCACGGCCCGTGGACGCATGGGTTGGGGACTAAGAAAACGGGGGCTATCGCCCGAAAATTGCAGAGCCAAACAGAGCTCAAAAAATTCATGGAATCAAAACGTTTTCTTATTCGTGTTGGTTTATGAATGTTGTAGTTTTATTAAGGGTTTAAGGCTTGACAAACTTCGGTTGACTGCACATTGTGTGTGCAGAGTTCAACGAGTGTCAGGACAACCACAAATCGACGCCGAGTATAGAAATGGAAGAGGTGCGGATTGCCTCCAATTCAGAGAACGAAAGAGAAGGAAGGGATGTCAACTTGGGAGTCGAAGGATCGAGCTACAATGGGCACATAAGAGAATTGGATAAGGAAGGGCATATGATGAAAGTCATTGAAAGATTGCAGAAAGATGCCCAGGCTCGCCGAGCCGATAGCCGAAATCTCATGAGGGTCAGGGATCAACAGAGTGAATTCAACTTAAAGATGTTGAAGAGACTGGAAAGAATAGAAAGGAAATTGGAAAAGGAGAGTGACAGAAGCAAAATAGTGAGTCGCAGGACCCCTGAGAGAAAAAGAAGATCGAGGAGTGGTAGCAGACATCATCGTCGCTCCCCAAAGCATTCTGGTAAGGAAGCACACAGTAGTTCAAGCCCATCCCCTACCAGAAAACATCCAAGATCTGGAGTGGATGAATTGAAAGGGGAGATTAACAAGATTAAGCCTCCTATGTTTGATGGAGAACATAAGAAGGAGGAAGATGTCGAAACATGGTTGCTTGGCATGAGGAAATATTTCCAACTGCAGAATTATTCCTCTCATGCAGAAGGAAGAATTGTGATGTATCAACTAAAAGGAAAAGAATCCATGTGGTGGGATCAGCTTGTGTAGGTGCAACACATTAGAGAGAAAAATATCACTTGGAAGGAATTCAAGAGGTATTTCGAGAGGAAATACCTAACTAAAATATACTATAATAGAAAGATGAAGGAGTTCTTCGAACTTAAGCTGGGCAACATGACCATTGATGAATACGAACAAAGATTTTTGGAATTACTGAAGTATGTTCCATTCATCAAAGATGAGGCTGTCAAGATTCATAGGTATCTGAGTGGACTGCCACCTTCCATTGGTGACAAGATTCAGTATGATGATCCTAAGACTATGGAAGAAACAATAAGCAGAGCGAAATGCTTATATGAACAACAAAGATAAAAGCCTACCTTTCGGAAGGGTTGGGATGACCAGAAGAAGTTTAAGAAAGAACAGAGGCAGAAGGGAAACAAACCCCCCTTTTTCAGAAATAGTCCTCAAGGACAACCATCATTTAGAGAGCCGAGAATGGCTAAAGTGGGGGAACAAAGACTGAGACAGACGCCCATTCAGTGTTGGGGCTGTAAAGAGAACCACAAGTACATAGATTGTCCCCATAAAAATGGCAAAGCAAGAGCTGTCCATAATGTTCAACAAGCTGAAACAGTGGAGGACATGGGCAGTATAATGGCAAGGATATATACGGCCCTGGACAACAAGCAAGTTGAATTTCAATCGCACATGATTGAAGTGGAAGGTATGATTAACAACCAACCATTTATTATTTTAATTGATTCAGGGGCTAGCCATAGTTATGTAGATCCTCGGGTGGTGGAAAGTTTGCATTTATCAAGAAGAAAACATGAAAAGTCTTGGTTAGTGCAGTTGGCTACAGGAACCAAGAGGAAATTCACTAAGTTGGTTAAGTCCTATCCTGTGGACATGAAGGGATTGAGCACGAAGGCTGAATTGAATATTCCGCCTTTAGGCTCTTATGACTGTTTAATTGGGATGGACTGGTTGGAACAACACCATGCCCTCCTAGACTGTCGTAACAAGGAATTTACTTGCCTGGATGAGGAGGGGAATCGAAAAACAGTCCAAGGAATTCCCAGAGCTGTGGTTGTTAGAGAAATCTCAGCAATGCAGCTGAAAAAGTGCTACATGAAAGGTTGTCAATTATTTGCAGCCCGTGTGGAGGAAGCATCCACAGATGAAGTCTCAAATATTGGAGACCATGTGGTACTAATAGAGTTTTAAGATGTATTTCAGGAGGTACCTGGACTTCCTCCAAAGAGAGATATCGATTTCTCTATAAATTTGATGCCTGGAGCAGCTCCAGTGTCGAAAGCTCCTTATAGAATGAGTATGCCAGAGCTTAAAGAGTTGCAATTGCAGCTTGAAGAGCTTCTAAAGAAGGGGTACATTTGCCCAAGCATGTCGCCTTGGGGTGCCCTGTTCCTATTCGTGAAGAAGAAGGACGAGACATTGAGGCTGTGCATTGATTTCATACAGTTGAAGAAAGTAATTGTCAAGAACAAGTATCGGGATATCTCAGATCGGGATATCACCAGGTGCGAAATATTTTCGAAGGTGCGAAATATTTTCGAAGATAGATCTCAGATAGGGATATCACCAGGTAAGAATAAAGGATGAAGACATCAGCAATACCGCCTTTAGAACAAGGTATGGTCATTACGAGTTCACAGTGGTACCGTTTGGGCTGTCGAACGCACCTACTGTTTTTATGTGCTTGATGAATGGTGTATTCAGGGACTATTTAGACAAGTTTTTCATAGTCTTCCTGGATGACATTTTGGTGTATCCCAAGTCAAAGGAAGAGCATGAAAAACACCTAAGGATGGTGCTGCAAGTGTTGAGAGAACACCAGCTGTATGCCAAGTTGAGAAAATTCTCGTTTTATCAAAGGCAGATCCATTACTTGGGGCACATTATTTCAAAAGAAGGGATCGTCGTGGATCCTGAGAAGGTTGAGGCCATCAGAGAATGGTTAGCGCCAAGGAATGTGGTGGAAGTTAGATCCTTTATGGGTCTAGCGGGATATTACATAAGGTTTATCGCCAGGGTTCTCAAAGATAGCTCACCCTATCACTTCCTTGCAAAGGAAGGAGAAAAAGTTTCAGTGGACTAAAGAGTGTGAGAAAAGTTTCCAGCGATTGAAGCAGTTGTTAACCAACACTCCAATCTTGAGGATTGCAGATCCAAATGTGGATTTCGTGGTGTGCATAGATGCGTGTAAAGAAGGGTTGGGAGGATTTCTCAGTCAGAATGGATTCATAATCTGTTATGAGTCCAGGAAGCTGAAAGAGCATGAAAAGAATTATGCCACTTACGATTTGGAGTTGGCAGAAATCATTCACGCTCTGAGGAAATGGAGACATTACTTCATGGGAAGGAGATTTGAATTGAGAACAGACCACAACGGTCTGAAATACTTGTTTGACCAACCTACCTTAAATGCCAGGTAGAGTAGGTGGCTGGAGTTTCTGTGTGAATACGACTTGGATATCAAGCATATCAAAGGGAAAGAAAACAAGGTGGCCGATGCACTCAGCAGAAAGGTGCACAACTTATATTCTTCAGCCATTAGCATGTAAAAGACTGGTGTTAAGGATAGAATTTTGGAAGCTGCAAATGCGGATTTGTAGTACAAAGACTTGGTAGCAAAGCTACAACAGAGTGAGAGACCACAGAAAGAGGAAAATTACACCTTGGAAGCTGATGGAATACTTCTGTACAAAAACAAAGTATATATACCCAATGTCCAAAGTTTGAAACTTGAGATTCTAAGAGAAATGCATAACGTGACTTATGATGGGCACTTTGGATATCAGAAGACTGTGGCAGCAGTAAAGAGCCATTACTTTTGGCCAGGTATGAAGAAAGAGATCACTGAATATATCGCCATATGTATGGAATGCCAGAAAGTTAAAGCTGAGCACAGGCACCCAGCAGGGTTGCTACAACCTTTGCCCATTTATGAATGGAAGTGGGAAGTGGTGACAATGGATTTTATTATAGGATTGCCCAGAACATGCAAGCTGCATGATTTGATCATGGTAGTGGTGGACAAGCTTACAAAAGCTGCCCATTTTATTCCACTAAAAACTACTCACAAGGCAGCAGATGTTGCTGATATTTTCGTGAAGTGGCACGATTGCACGGCATTCCTAAAACAATTGTGTCCGATTGAGACCCGAAATTCACCTTGAATTTATGGAAAGGATTGTTCAAAGGATTCGTAACGAATCTAAACTTTAGTACAACTTATCATCCTGAGTCTGATGGACAGACATAGAGGGTGAACATAGTGATAGAAGACATACTGAGAATGTATGTGATGGACAAACCATCAAAATGGGAAGACTACCTACACTTGGTAGAATTCGCTTACAACAATGGGTATCAAGCATCATTGAAGATGAGCCCATTTGAACCACTTTATGGAAGAAAGTGTAATACTCCAGTAAGCTGGGATAATCCAGCTGACATGGCAGTAATTGGGCCAGAGTTGCTCAAGGAAATGAAAGAGAAAATGCTTAAAATTAAGCAGAATTTAAAAGCTGCCTAGGACAGGCATAAAAGTTATGCTGACAAAAAAGAAGCCACAGAGAATTCAAAGTGGGTGATCATGTTTTCCTGAAAGTAAAAGCTAATAGAAGTTCCCTAAAGTTGGGAAACTGTGCCAAGTTGGCAGCCATATTTTGTGGGCCATTTGAAATCCTAGAAAGGATTGGGCTAGTTGCATATATGCTTGCATTACTTGCATCCATGACTATACATAATGTGTTTCATGTTTCATTCCTTAAGAAATATATACCTTATGCTAATCATGCCATCGATTGGAATGTGATTCAGGTGGAGCAAGAAGGTATCCTGCAAGTGCATCCTGTGCACATATTGGATAGGAAAAGCAAACAGCTCTGGAATCGAGCTATAGGGCTTGTAAAAGTCCAGTGGACCTGGTATGATCCTGAGGACGTGACATGGGAGCATGAGGATGCTATGTGGGCAGAATACCTTCATCTTTTTGAAGATTTTGGAAATCTTGTTGATGTTGTGTGAAAGTTGCACCGAGGACAGTGCAAAAATAATGGGAGGGGATTGTAATATCCTCAAGGACGAGCCTTGTTGTAATCATGTTTATATTGTAAATCATGTTTTGTAGGCTGGTGAGCCGAGTATTGATAAGATGGTAAGGCTTATGAGTTTATTAGGTCGGAGAGCCTAAGTGTTAAGGCCAGGAGCCTGTTTTTGTATATGTAATTATGCAGAACGTTAATAAAAATATGAACACCGCTGCGTGTAGACCGACCACGATGAATGAGTGATGGGGGACTAATATTCCATAGAGTGGGTAAGGGAATGGGGGCTGAAAGGTGGAATGAAAGGCTAAGTGTGTAGTGTCCCCAAGGCCGAGCCCCGATGTAAACTATGATCTGAAGGAGATTGTAAATATGTGTTATAGGCTGGTGAGCCAAGTTTTGTATAAGCCAGTAGGCTTATGTGTTTGATTAGGCCAGAGAGCCTAAGGGTTGAAGGCCAAGGGCTTGGATTTTGTATATGTATGTATGCAGCACATCAATAAAATATAAACACCGCCAGGTGCAGACCAACCACGATGAATGAGTGATGGGGGACTGAGCGTCCATAGAATGGGCAAGGGATTAGGGGATGGAAGGTGGGAAAAAAGGGGCTGAGTGTTGAGCCTAGGGGCTAAGCCTAGAGGGCTTAGGCCTGGAATAATATTTTAATATTATTTCCAAAAATAGCCATGTGCATATTATTTTATCCTAAGTTCCTGGAAAGGAGAAAACGTGCAAAGGGGATGCACGATGTGGGAACACATGCAGTTCCCAGGGTGACAAGTGTCAACCCTGGTGCATGCAAACATAATAGCCGAGATGAACCGTGTGAGGGGGATCTTCTCCATTCGGACCCGAACCTCTGAGCGTGGAACCGGTACAACATCTGCAAGAATACCCTAGTTCATCTCTGAAAGTCGTAAAGCCTGTGTTTTTTCTGCAAAATCTGTGTACACCCTCTGTTCTGAGAGCCGAGAAGATTGTGTCCGTCTGAAAATCTAGTTCACTCTTTACCCATTCGGAATCAGGGAGTCTGTGTAATTTCCTGCGTGGATTGTTGTCACGCATTCCCAGAATCAACACCGTGAGACCTTGCCGCCATTGTTGAGCTTGTGTGAGAAGCCCGAGTCTGTATTCCCGATTGACTGTGGTGGTCATGCAGTGCTAGTCTGCGCATGGCATACTGGCCAGAGTAAGCCATTGCTGAGCTTGTGTATGACCCCTCTCCAGGTGAGGGAGGTGGTTGATGTTGGAAGAGGCAGGTTGTCAGGCCTGCGAGCAACTCTTTCCAAGTGAAAGAGTTTGCTGGGAAGTGGTTTCTTCCAGAGAGTGTCCAGCACCAGCTATGGGCTCTGAGACTTCCTGATCCGGCCTATTGCCGAGACCCAGAGAAGGAGGTTAGCACCGATGGACTGTGCGTGTGAAGGTGTATACTTCCGGGAGGAACAAGCATGTGGGGAATGAGAGTCTGGTAGTAGTGGGCGTAAGAAGGCATCTTTGGGAAGAATCCTTCCAGATATTTATGTGATGTTTTCCCTGTAACCTCGGCCTAGCCTAGGATTCCTTGCCTTGGGGTGGAGCTCAGTCCTAGCTCGGGGGTGACCCACTATTGAGCTGATGAACAATGTGGTCTAAGGCTGGGAGGTTCGTGGAAGGCCTGCACTTGGTTGGTGATATCTACAGCTGTTAAAAGATAAGTATTTGAATTATGCTTGATCATGTGGTGTATGACCGTGTTGTTTATGTATCATGTTTTCCGTTGTGTAAATGAATTACTGTTAAATGATATGGATTGTTTAATCGTAGTAGTAAATTATACGTTTTACTCTAAGTTAAATGTATTTCATTACTTGAATGCATGTGACTATATAATGTATGTACGAATTATGTAGAAGTGCGTGTACAGATTGTTACATAGTGCGTTCTAAGCGCTGGGTGAGCAAAAAGGTACACTACAAATTGGTATCAGAGCCAACGTTTCGACACTGAGCCTAGATGGGCCAGTGGAGCAGTCTTTGGACCGAAAATGCGAAGGGGAATTGAGTCAGGAGGACCAATTTTGGACCCTGGTTTGTTCCGAAGTGCCAAGGGGACACTTGACAAGTTTTTATTAAGCTCAGGAGGTATAGTGGTTCTATGAAACCGCAGCTAGTGTAGTCTATGGCCACGAGGAGACAGGTCTCTACACCAATGGTGTTAGAACTGTAGGATCTGTTCGGGAGGGAAGGCGAACCCTTGTAACCGTTAGATCTGGAGAATGTGCACAAGGTTTAAAGCCTTTGGATATTGCACAGGGGATTGGAAAAGCGCGATACGCGAAATTCTGATTTGATTAGGAACGGTCTGAGTCGTCAGATCTCAGTCAGAAAACCCGACAGCAGTTGGATCTGTCGGGAGATGCCCGAAGGTTAAATCTTAGTATTTAGGGGCGAAAGCTCCGAAATAGCGAGAGAGAATCTGAGCTGCCCATCTAAGGAAGGACGCGTGCCACGTGATCGTCCAATTCGAAGATCCGGACACCTGGACTCACGTAGATGAGAGTTTTTGACCTTGCACCGGGCGAAGTCCTGAGATTTGATCCAAGCTGTCCAACAGACGAGACACGTGGCAGAGATAGAGCGACTCGTCGGTATATAGGCTACCGGGGTTTTGAGTTGACAAAGGATTTTGTCATCGGGGAATCAAAAGTCCCGAAGTCCCGAGATTGAATCGGGACCGTCCATTCATTGAGGACGTGTGGTAGCAATCTCGGCAATCGGGGAAAGTCCCGATAGAAAAGTCAAATCGAAAATCGGGGTTTGGGGAATCGCGAATCCTTAGGACATTGTGTTTCAACTTTGGGAAGTCCGAAACCCCGATAAGGGTATAAGGCTGCGGTCACATGGACCTTGGCTTAACCGCGAAGGGATAAAGCAAAAGGTGCATCGGAAAATCGGAGATCGGGAGTTCGTGAGAATAGGAACTCATGTCGTTGGGGATCAAAAAACCCCGACACTCGAAGCTTCAGTCGGGGAGATGTACCCCGTAGACACCTAAAAAGCACCACGTGCTAGCGAGTGTGAAGGCAAGTGAGAGAGGTGGGACCCGATGACATCGTTAAAAGTGACGTGGACCCTCCTGAACGTACCCCAGGCCATGGTGGTGAAGGGCAACAGCTGTACTGTGGGCCCGGAGAATAAAGTAATTCGTGATTTAGTGGATTCGCGAGATAAGTGCATGGGAGCTTGACATTGAAACTCACGAAGTCATGAAGTAGTGAAGAGTGCTAACACTTAGACTTATACCTAGACTACGGTCATGCGTAGCAGACCCTAGAGAGGAGAGAGCCATACCCTTGTCGCATCTCGGGTATCGGCGTTTAGAGGATTGAGTCGAAGGTTTTCGACTCACGAACTCGCGAGATCGCGAGTTACGAAAAGGGTGACTTGGGTTTTGTGTATTTAACTGTCGGATCTTCATGGACTGAGATTCTGAAGTTCTGAAGTCCCAGAAATTGCAGAGCCACATAGAGCTCAGAAAACTTTGTGAAGTTGAAATGTCTTTCGCTCTTGTTCGTATTAGTTATAAATGTTGTGGATTGTTCATGAAGTTTAATGGCCTGACAAATTTCGAATTCAATTGCACAGTGCATGTGCAAAGTTCAACAAAGACCAGAAATCCAGTTAATCAACGTCGAGTATGGAGTGGGGAAAAGTGCAGATTACCCCCGAAATAGAAGATGAACAGGAGGGGAAGGATGTTAACCTGGGAATCGAAGGATCGAACTCCAATGGACATGGAAAGGAGATGGATAAGGAAGGACACATGATGAAAATCATTGAAAGGTTACAAAGAGAGGCCAAGGCTCGCCGAGATGATAGCCGAAAGCTCATGAAAGTCAGGGACTGACAGGGTGCATTAAACTTAAAATTTTTGAAGAGTCTGGAAAGAATAGAGAAGAAACTCGAGAAAGGAAGAGACTCAAGTACGACGGAGAGTCGCAGAACCCATGGGAGAAGAAGTAGGTTGAGGAGTGGTAGCCGACATCTTAGTCGCTCCCAAAGGAATTCTGACAGTAAGACACACAGTAGTTCAAGCCCATCCCCTACCAGAAAACATCGAAAATCTGGAAGGGAGGAATTGAAAGGAGAGATGAACAAAATTAAACCTCCAACATTTGATGGAGAGCATAAGAGAGAGGAAGATGATGAAACTTGGTTGCTGGGCATGAAGAAATACTTCTAGGTGCAGAATTATTCTGCCCATGCAGAGGGAAGAATTGCAATGTACCAGTTGAAAGGAAAATCATCCATGTGGTGGGATTAGTTTGTGCAGGTACAACACATCAGAGAGAAAGAGGTCACTTGGAAGGAATTTAAGAGGTATTTCGAGAAGAAATACCTGACTAAAAGATACTATGACAGAAAGATGAAGGAGTTTTTTGAACTCAAGTTGGGCAGTATGACCATTGATGAGTATGAACGAAGTTTTCTGGAACTACTGAAGTATATTCCATTCATCAAAGATGAGGTTGTTAAAATTCAGAGGTATCTGAGTGGACTACCACCTTCCATCGGTGACAAGATTCAATACGGTGATCCTAAGACCATGGAAGAAACCATAAGAAGGGAAAAATGCCTATACGAACAGCAAAGAGAAAAGCCTACCTCTCAAAAGGCTTGGGATGACCGGAAGAAGTTTAAGAAAGAACAGAGACAGAAGGGAAACATAACTCCCTTTTTTAGAAACAATCTTCAGGGACAGCCATCGTTTAGAGAGTCGAGAAGGACTGAAGAGGGAGCACAAAGACAGAGACTGACGCCCATTCAGTGTTGGGGCTGTCAAGGAAACCACAAGTACAGAGATTGTCCCCATAAAAATGGTAAGGCGAGAACTGTACATACTGTTCAGCAAGCTGAAACAGTGGAGCATATGGGCAGCATAATGCTGAGGATCTACACAGCCCTGGACAATAAGCAAGCAAAATTTCAATCGCACATGATTGAAGTGGAAGGTATGATCAACAATCAACCACTTGTTATTTTGATTGATTCAGGGGCTAGCCATAGTTATGTAGATCCTAGGGTGGTGGAAAGTTTGCATCTAACGAAGAGCAAACATGAGAAGTCTTGGTTAGTGCAGTTA
>JZKD02S0189163.1:1861599-1886126 GCA_000966675.3 Picea glauca | reverse complement strand
TCCTCCGCCTGAGTTCGTGGGGATCTGGGGCGTTTGAACCGTTTTTCCTATGGGTCTGCCTCTGCGTAACCGCGCACAGTGAAGGAAACCCTCACAGGAAGATTGTTCGCTATCCATTTTTAATTCTCCATGAATTCTGTTGAGCTTTGGGATCGACCTTTGCATAACCTCACACATCTCTGAAAACAGAAAACCGTGAAGCCAACCTGTGTTGTTTTATTGTGTAGATGAAACATCCTATATATGGCTTGAACCGTGTTGTGTCTTAGTGTGGTCTGTTGCCATTTTTGGATGTCCATACCCAAATTCCTGTTGCTCCTGTCACCCGTGAGTTAACCGAATTGCTATTGTTGTTGTTGTTATCCTCACCTTGCAACAATTAAAGTGGAAGCTGGTGGAAGAGTCGGGTCGTTAGGCCTGTGGTTGAAGAGGCAGGTTGTCCGGCCTATGAGCAGCTCTTCCAGGTGAAGGGTCTATTGGGAAGTGGTTTTCTCCCAGAGAGATTCCAACACCAGCTACGGAGCTCTGAGACTTCCTGATCCAGCCTGTTTCTGAGGCCCATAGAGGGAGGTGAAGCACTGGTGGATTGTTCTTGTGAAGGAGTTGTTAGCGATAATTCTTGACTTGGGATCGAGAGCATTCAGGTCTGCAAGTTACACGAGAAGCGCTCGAGCGTAGCATGGAAAAATCTCATTTTTCGACTTCCAATCAAGCGAGCGGGCAAAGTATGTCATCAATGGTGAGGATCCATGTGTAGAGCAGATCAACGATCGGTGGGTAATCACGGTTACTCCCTGAGGAAGTAGTTAAGGAAAATCAAGAGTGTGGTTGAAACCTCCTTTCAGTCATTAAGTAAGGGGAATGGAGGGTCTGGAAAACCGTCTGCCCGAGGGAGTCTTGTGCATCGATTTTCTCAAAGGAGCCATGCCGAAGTCTTCATCTTGACAGAGAGGTCTGCACATGCTATCCGAACACTTAATAGCTTAGCTACCCTCCTTACTGGAGCCATGCGTGGTCAAGGTGGCATTAAAAGAAAGATATTAGTACGAGTTTGATTGAAGGGACACCCAACAATGGGTGACTGAGTCACGTCTCTGCGAGGAGAATTTTCCTGAGTATATAGACTCAGTCTTTGTATTTTGTAAGTATCGATGGTAGAGCAGAGCTCCCTATTGTAATGTTTTTACATCTATTCCAGCTTCCAGCTTATGCATTTTTGTGTTTGAGATTTCTTGTTTTATGACAGACAGTTCTTCTTACTCCGTCTGATTTTCATCTTATGCTTGGAGAGTTCATGATTTACTGAGTCACATGAATTCATGCAACCATGTCATGGTAAAGGATTTACTGTGACATTATTGTATTCTCCGGTTTTTCGCATTTGAACTTAAGCTGATCTTGTGTTTAAATGCTTGCTTCTACAACTTGTTAGGAACCTACTGTTCATAATAGACTTCTGCTTTTCTCTCATATAAATCTTCCACCTGTTCACCCTTTACTATAGCTCACTGTCTGAAGTTTACGCAAGACCTCACTTGCTCATGCATATCTGGCCTAGTTTCAGAGTTGGAACACTATTTTTCTTAGTTTCCCGCCATTTGATCACCCATCTATGAACAACCATGACATAAAACTGATGGGCGTCGGGCTTTGCTCCTGTTAGCAATCCAGGAGTGACTTCCGTCACCAACACTTCTGGCGCCACTGCTGGGGACGAAGTTGAAAATTTTCCCCGAGTTTGAACGACATTGAGCCTCTGGTTTTGAAGGTGCATCAGACATCAGAGCCTTCTTGAAGATTGCTACTGTGCACCTGGTGACTCCATTGTGACGACTCCGCTGTGGCGAACTTGCCGCGTCCACTGTGGCTTTCAGAGGCAGACACACGTGGTCCAACCCTCAGCTGCCCTTAGCTACACTTGGAGCTGATCAAAAGGTAGTTCACGAGAAAGGAAAGGCCTCAAAAGGAGAAGCTGCCACCGAACTAGGTAATCTGCAGTCTCCTTTTGTAGAAACTCCATTCTCCCCACCTCAGTTTCCTGGCAGACTGTCTTCTGAAGTTTCCCATTTCCTAAATTTCAGGAGTGTTCCTGCTGAGCTTTCCCCTCCTGGTCTGGGATTGGAGGGAGAAATCCTTGTCACTCCCCTCTCCTCTGAAGCTATACCTTGGTGTAGACCCAGGACCACAGAAGATTTCCCCACTCTTCCACAAGGAGGAGCACCTCCTAACTTGAACTTGTTAGCTTTCTCCTTAAACCCGCTTTCATTTCCCACTCCACTTCGAGACTTATTTCCCACAGCACCTTCATGAATTCCTTCTCCTCCAAGTTCTCCTCCACCTAATATTCCTATGGATGGCGCTAATCCCCCTATGACCAGAATGGAAGCTATAATAGCCGCGAAGTATGCTCCCCTTGTGCTACCTCATCCCCTCAATGCCCTCCCGGTAGATGGTTATCTCAAGCAGCTGCCCAAGTTTACAGGCGAGGGGGACGTAGATACTGAAGAGCACCTAGCAGCCTTTTATACCTTCATGGATGATAATTTTATCATGCACTCGGATGTTTGGATGAGAATTTTTGTCCACAGTCTCCAAGGAGAGGCTAGAAAATGGTTCAAGGCCCTGCCTCCTAGATCTATTGATGGGATCGAAGCACTAGACAATGCCTTTTTGAGACAATGGGGAGATAAAAAAGATTTCATGTATTACATGACAGAGTTTGGGTCATTGAAGAGAAAGGAAGGAGAGTCAGTCTCCGACTTCTCCAAGAGATTTAATAAAATGTACAACAGAATCCCTGTTGAGATAAAACCCTCCGAAGCTTCTGCAAAGATCACTTACTCCAGCGCTTTTGATCCTGATTTCTGCCTACTGCTAAGGGAGAGAAGAGATGTTACGCTGGTCGTCATGCAGGATGCGGCTATGGAGGTAGAATCTAACATATTGGCTGTCAACCGACTCAGGAGTGCAGGTGATAGAAATACATCCAAGAATAGGCATGAAGCTTCCTCACCCAGTTCCCCTCCCCTACCCCATCAGACAGATGAGACCGCTAGAGCAATAAAATCGCTTGCTGCCAAGATGGAAAGGTGGGAGTTAGAAAGGAAGCCCATGTATAGAAATCCACAGAACACTGATAATAGAGGTTTCAGTAGACCTAATAACAATGTACCACAGGCCTTCCCAAGGGAACAAAAGGACAGAGAGGATCAAAGGATTCTAACCCCTCTCCAAAATAACCTGGTTACTCATGAGGAAGGAGAGGAGATTGGCGAATTCGACCCTGAAATTCACAGTGTTGAGGAAGCTCCTCCTTTTCCCCATTTGACTCAGTCTGCATATGAAGAATCCCTGATGAGCGCTCAAATCCATGAATTGGGTAAAGGAGAAAGGGCCGGTCACACCTCTAACAGATACAATCTTAGGTTGAGAAGGAAAGAAGGAGAATTTGACTGCCCAGACCAGCCCCTCATAGCAGAAAGGCCTACTAGATCTGCAACAACCGCTACTAAAGATAAAAGAACTCAGAGCACCGTGCCAACAGTCAAAGAACCCGTCATTGAGGTAAGGGAAGCTCCTAAGCCCATTCCATCCTTTAATTTTGAACATGAAATTCAAAAAATCAGGATCCCCGTCCCCCTCTCAGAGTTAGTCAAAAATGAAGATTTTAGAAGATCCCTCTCCAAGCTACTACAATCCGAGTCTCCCCAGCCTCCCTCTGACTCAGTAAACCTTCAAGATGAGAAACCAACAGTCGTCTTAGGCCCCATGGTAGAAGACATAGATGACTCATCCCCTCCCTTCTACACATCCCTGAACATACATGATAAAGTGCTGCATAATTGTCTCATGGATTCAGGAGCCTCCCATAACCTTATGCCCAAGGTAGTCATGGAAGAATTAGGACTAGAGGTGACAAGAACTTATCATGATTTATATTCTTTCGATTCAAGGAGAGTGCAGTGTCTAGGAGTCATCAAAGACCTGGTAGTTTCCCTGTTTCAGCTGCCCATGAAAAGTGTGGTCATGGATATTGTGGTAGCCGACGTTCCCCCCAAATTTGGTATGCTATTGTCTAGATCGTGGATCAAAAAAATGGAGGGACACTACAGATGGATCTCACATATGCCACCATTCCAGTCTTCGGAGGGGAACAAAGGAGGTTATACAGAGAAGCCCAACTAGCCTATATTGTTAGTGATGAAGCAGACCCCACCAATCAACCCATCTTTGCACTTGACACTGACTTGGGGTCTAGTTAGCTGCAGCTTACCGATGCTCCTGAAAGCTCTTTACAAATCATAAAACATCCCAGCCTTGATCATCCGATTTCTCCTCAAATCTCCCCTGTGTGGAATATGTTTTTTTACGGAGCTTCTTCTAGCGAAGGCGCTGGCGCTGGAGTAGTTTTCATATCACCTCACCAAGAAGCCATGTCCCTGTCATACAAGTTGGAATTTGAAGCCACCAACAATGTGGAAGAATATGAAGCACTTGTTCTGGGTATGAGAGCCGCAAAGGAAATGGGAATTAAAAAGATAGCTATATTCAGAGATGCTGAGTTGATTATTCAGCAGGTAAGGAATGCTTATCGTGCCAATAATCCCCGGCTGAGAAATTATCAGAATGAAGTATGGGACCTTATTGATAGTTTCTTCTTGGCTTTTAACATTTCTTTCATTCCGAGGGGAGAAAATACTTTGGCCGATTCTTTAGCTGTTTCAGCTAGCGTGCTCAAAGTTCCTCTGCCGCCTATGATAGAAAATGATGTTGATATAAGATATAGGCCCTCAGTGCCGGACAATGTCAAGCATTGGAAGGTGTTCGAGGATGATTCGGAACTCGAGAGGTTTCTCCAATCCGTGGATGAATTTTCTACGTTGCATATTGACCAGGATCCCGACCTGGAAGGTGAACCTCGTCCTGAGGAGTTTTTAAATAAAATCGCTAATCATTAGATCTTTCAACTGCCCAACAATTACATTCCGAGGGGACTAGTCCCTTTAGAAAGATTGTTTGATGGGAATGATGTGCCAGTAAAGGGAAAAGTCTCAAATGAAGATGCCGATACAATCGAATGCAACATTGGCACGCAGGAGGAGCCCAAGTTTGTTAGATTATCAAGTAGCTTGACCAGTGGACAGAGGGCCGAGTACACAGAGTTGCTGAGAGAGTTTGCCAATGTGTTTGCATGGACATACGAAGACCTCAAGACATACAACATATCTGTCATTTAACACAAGTTCCCATTGAAGGAAGAAGCTAGGCCATTCAGGCAGAAGCTAAGACAGATAAATCCCATGTTGCTTCCCGTCATGGAGAAGGAAGTTAAAAAGTTGTTGGATGCATGAATCATTGTCCCCTTGAGATATTCCGAGTGGGTGGCCAACTTGGTCCTATTAAGGAAGAAAAGTGGAGAAATCAGACTCTGTGTTGATTTCAGGAATCTCAACAGAAGCTCAAAGAAAGACAATTACCCCCTACCTAAGAT
This sequence comes from Picea glauca, assembly GCA_000966675.3. Taxonomy (NCBI): domain Eukaryota; kingdom Viridiplantae; phylum Streptophyta; class Pinopsida; order Pinales; family Pinaceae; genus Picea; species Picea glauca. The sequence goes on along the minus strand of JZKD02S0189163.1, from coordinate 1,880,635 downwards.
GGAACACATACTGCACAGGGTAACCGACACATCCAAAATATCTATGATCGATGGGTTTTCCGGTTATAATCAGATATCGTTCATGCCAGAGGACAGGGAGAAGACAACCTTCACCACTCCTTGGGGCACATTCATGTATGCCAAAATGCCATTTGGGCTAATGAATGCAGGAGCAACATTTCTACGAGCCATGGATATAGCCTTCATCGGAGAAAAAGACTAGTTTGTAGTGATCTACCTAGACGACATCACGGTCTTCTCCAGGTCTGATAGGGAGCACCGCTGCCACTTAAGGAGAGTTTTCTCGAAGTGCCAGAGATTTGGTCTGTCCCTGAATCCTAAGAAGTCCTTGTTTGCTATGCAGGAAGGGAAGTTATTGGGACATATAGTATCATCAGAGGGAGTGAGAATTGATCTGATCAGGGTGGAGGCGATTCAAACCCTGTCACTTCCCAGGTCTAAAAAAGAGGTCCAGGCATTTCTCAGAAAGATTAACTTCCTAAGGATATTTGTCTCAAATTTTGCCGAGCTATTAAAGCACATCACGGCCATGCTAAGGAAGGGAAACGAAGTAAGATGGACCACCGAACCCTGGGAATCTTTCGACCAAATATAGAAGGCATTGACTGAGGCGCTTGTACTAATCAGTCCTGATTATTCCAAGGATTTCCTGATTTTTTCTTTTGCTGTCTGTGATACAGTGGTGATGATCTTACTGCAGAGAAATGAAGAAGGGCGTGAGCAACCCATCGCCTTCTTCAGCAGGGAGTTAAAAGACGTAGAGAGAAGGTATGAAATCATGGAGAAACAAGCCTATGCCTTAGTGAAAGCTCTTAAATCTTTCAGAGTCTATGTCTTGCATTCAAAAGTAACAACATACGTTCCTTCAGCTTCCGTGAAGGACATCCTTGTACAACCCGACATAGATGGGAAAAGAGGCCGATGGATCGCTAGAATTATGGAATTTGATTTAGAGATAAAGCCCACCAAGTTGGTTAAGGGGCAAGGTTTAGCCAAACTACTGGCTGAATCCAACTGCGAAGCCTTGGGAGTTAGTTTCATCAATACTCGCCCAAGATCTCAGCGAGCTGGGCTGCCCAGCCAATGCTCTCAAGATAGCTCATCATTGGCAGAATGTTCTTGGTATCGTGACATTCTGTATTTTCTGCAGGAGTTGAAGCCGCTGGATGGAATGGAAAAAAGAAAAGCGAGGGCTTTAAATCTCAAGGCGATCAGATATTGCCTTATTGACCACATCTTGTACTGGAAAGACCCTCTAGGGGTATTACTGAGATGCCTGGACCCGCAGGAGGCCCAGAAGGTTACGTTTGAGTTTCATAGCAGCCTTTGCGGAGGCCATCATTTCTGGAAGACCACAGCTCACAAGATACTCCGAGCTGGGTATTATTGGCCCACTTTATTCCTTGATGTTTGCAAGGAGATCCGAGCTTGCATCAAATGCCAGAAGTTCTCAGGAAAACAACAGCTCAAATCGCTTCCATTAAAACCCATAGTAGCTTCGACACCTTTTCAGTAGTGGGGTTTGGACTTCATTGGAGAAATTCATCCTCCCTCAAGTGGTCAGCACAGATGGATCCTGACTGCGACTGATTATTTCACCAAGTGGATAGAAGCTGTCCCCACCAGAAGCACGTCACACAAAGTAATTATCAACTTCCTGGAGGATATCATAGCCCGATTTGGCTGTCCCAGCAGGATCGTCACCGATAATGTTGCTCCTTTCAAATCTGAAACTCTTATTAAGTTCTATGAGCAGCTCCAGATCTCGCTAATTCACTCCACCCCCCACTATCCCCAGGGTAATGGTTTAGCGGAATCCTCTAATAAAAGCCTAATAAATATCATCAAAAGATTGCTAGAGGATAACAAAAGAGCCTGGGATTCAAAGTTAAAATTTTCTCTGTGGGCCGATCGTGTCACAACGAAGAAGTCTCTGGGCACTTCACCGTTTCAACTAGTCTATGGAGCAGAGGCGGTTTTACCTACTCATCTCACCTTACTGGTGGCGAAGTTCTTTCAGGAATACGAGGGAGAGCCAGATCATATGATCAGAAGAATTCATCAGATAGTGGAAGTGCAGCAGATCAGAGAACGAGTGAGGAATGTAGCTTACAGTCATCAGCAGAAGATCAAACAAGCTTTTGACAGGAAGGTCAGGAAAAAGGAGTTCGAGATCGGGGATCTGGTATTCAAATGGGACACACCCAGACAGGATAAAGGCAAGCACAACAAGTTCGACGCCCTCTGGATCGACCCCTTCAAAATCTCTGAGATTTTCTCCAACAATACATACAGGTTGCAGGATCTGGAGAATGAAGAGGTTTTCAACAGCCCAGTGAATGGGCATTTTCTTAAAAAGTGTTTATTTTGAGCCTTAGACAGCTCCTTTGTTTGTAAATATTGTCTTTTAGTTCTTTGTTTAGTTTTTTTTTGTATGTTTTCGGCCTAATAAGTGACTCCACAACCCAATAGCAAGGCACTGAAGCTGCAGAAGGAGTTCTTAGAGCATTGCAGGGATGACTCTATCCCACATGGAGCCTAATGTTAGCGATAATTCTTGACCTGGGATCGAGAGCATTCGGGTCTGCAAGTTACACGAGAAGCGCCCGAGCGTAGCATGGAAAAATCTCGTTTTTCGACTTCCAATCAAGCGAGCGGGAAAAGTATGTCATCAACGGGCAGGATCCATGTGTAGAGCATATCAACGATCGGCGGGTAATCGCAGTTAGCAGAGTTGCGCTAGGATTAGCGCAATAGATAGCGCTTATATTTCACCAAAAGATCTTAGCCGTCTATCCAGAGGGGACACCTAGCCGCAAGAAGAGCCATCTCGGCGCCTTTCTCATCGCAGCTCCAACGCGCAAAAATAAGCTCCATCATCTCCTGATATGCGAAGTAGCGAGAGCATTTAGGACCTGGGGCCCACTACAACATCGGATGAGTTTGGGATCGTCAGATTTGAGGGACGCGTGGCACCAGAATGAACCGTCTCGACATATCGCTCATTGCGATTTCGATAAGCAAGGTTGGCTCTTTCATATTCACGAACGTCGAAAGCAGAGAAGTTGGGACCCGCGACGCCACGAAGCATTTTCAGCCATCCATCGAAAGGGGACACGTGGTGCGCGATTGGGCTCCATCGCCTCCTCACCCCTCACAACTCTGAAGAACGAGGACCAGCCTCCTCCTAACCGCGAGATGTGAAGGGCCAGAAGCACTCAAGACTCGGGCCCACAGTATCGCCAAAGGTGATCTCATCCGTCTATCTCGCACGGACACGTGGTGCGCGATTAGGCCCTATTGCCTCTTCGCGCATCTCGACTTTGAAGAGTAGGGACTGGCTCCTTCTCATCCATGAGACGCGAAGTGCCGAAGCTCTTGAGCATATCGTCTCAGTCACTCCCTGAGGAAGCAGTTAAGGAAAATCAAGCAGGTGGTTGAAACCTCCTTTTAGTCATTAAGTAAGGGGAATGGAGGGTCTGGCAAACCATCTGCCCGAGGAAGTCTTGTGCATCGATTTGCTCAAAGGAGCCATGCCGAAGTCTTCAACTCGACAGAGAGGTCTGCACACACTATCCGAACACTTAATATCTCAGCTACCCTCCTTACAGGAGCCATGCGTGGTCAAGGTGGCATTAAAAGAAAGATATCCGTACGAGTTTGACTGAAGGGACACCCAGCAATGGGCGACTGAGTCACGTCTCTGCATGGAGAATTTTCCTGAGTATATAAACTCATTCTTTGTATTTTGTAAGTATCAATGGTAGAGCAGAGCTCCCTATTGTAATGTTTTAATAGCTATTCCAGCTTCCAGCTTATGCATTTTTGTGTTTGAGATTTCTTATTTTATGATAATCAGTTCTTCTTACTCCGTCTGATTTTCATCTTATGCTTGGAGAGTTCATGATTGACTGATTCACATGAATTCATGCAACCATGTCATGATAAAGGATTTACCGTGACATTATTGTATTCTCCAGTTTTTCGCATTTGAACTTAAGCCGATCTTGTGTTTAAATTCTTGCTTCTATAGCATGTTAGGAACCTGCTGTTCATAACAGACCTCTGCTTTTCCCTCATATAAATCTTCCACTTGTTCACCCTTTACTACAACTCACTGTCTGAAGTTTACACAAGACCTCACTTGCTCATGCATATCTGGCCTGATTTCAGAGTTGGAACGCTATTGTTCTGAGTTTCCCGCCATTCGATCACCCATCTATGAACAACCGTGACATAAAATTGATGGGCATCGGGCTCTGCTCCTGTTAGCAATCCTGGAGTGACTTCCGTTGCCAACAGGTGTATATTCCTGGGCGAAACAGACATGTGGGGAGTGAGAGTCCGTGAGTAGCGGGCGTAAGAAGGCATCCTGGGAAGAATCCTTCCGGTTATTTTGTGCAGTTTCCCTGTAACCTTAGCCTAGTTTAGGATTCCCTTACCTTGGGTGGAGCTTGGTCCTAGCTCAGGGATGACCCACTGTTGAGAGTGATGAGTAGCATGGTCTAAGGTTGGGAGGTTCGTGGAAGGTCTACACGTGGTTGGTGGAATTACGCTAGTAATAAAAGATTAGTATTAATTTTATACTTAATTTATAAGTATATGCATGTCTGCGATTCTTGCAATATTATCATGTATTCCGCTGTAATCATGAATTACTGTTAATCCTATTAAATTTGCATGTTAGTCTTAATTATGTGATTACTCTTTTTGGTTTAGTTAAATGTGTGTAATATGACTTAATTCATGTTATATATATAAGTATGAGAATGTTGCTTCCACACAGTAGCGTTTGCCTGGTCGTGGGGTTGACGACCGGGGACGTCACATATCTTATATTCATCAAGAACTACCACGTCATCTTCAATGAGAATTCCAGTGTTCAAATATTTTTCATTCAATATTTTTGTAGACGTTCCTTTGCCCCCTTCATGTTCAAGCATTTTAGTATTGTCATCAACAATGTGGCAACAAAAAGTCTAAAGATTTGAAAAAATTCCAGCTACCTTTTTTCTCTTTATTATTCATAATAGCGGAAACTTCTTCAATAGGTTGTTGAGAATGCTCTTGGTAATTTTCATTAATGCTCTCACAGAGCTCTAAATTCAAATGCAAATCATAAAGTAAATAGGCAACATAACCACCATAAGAATCATCATTTATATCTACCATATTTGATGAAGTCCTATGGCATTTTATAGTGAATAAGACTTCACCTTTTGAACTTAACAACTCATAATCTTCTTCATACTCATCATGCATCATCTTACAAATGGACAATTTAGATAATGCAATTTTAGAAATAAACTCATTTCATTATGTTCATTATTTATATAGGAATCATAAGTGCTCATTGACTGAAAATTTTGGTCTGGAACCAATGCCTCAGTATATTTCATATCTTGTTATACAAAATCCTTTTCACATTCTTCATAAAATCCATTTTTAAATTTGTAATCACGAGGAACATACCAAGCTAACTTTGTACTCCAAAATATGTCATTACATACCAATTTTTGTGTAACTTTAGTTGTAAATTGAAAGGGCATTTGAAACTCTTCACTCTTTCCTCAGACAACCATATGACCGATCATATATCATGTAGCTTCAAAGGGTATCTAAGACTCTTGAAAATTTCTTTGGAGAGTATCCTCCTCATAATAATATGGGATATCAATTTTCTCATTTGATTGTTGATTTATGTTTTTTGGAGCATAAAATATCCCTTCACCTTCTTGAAATTATTCCTTTATATTCTTATAAATTCTCTCCCAAAACATATATTCTTGACACTCGGTAGCTAGGTTTTTTTCATCATCGCTACTATAATTATTTTGTGCTTCAAAATCCATTTTGCATCAACCTTCTAATAAAACCTCATCTAGATAAAACCTCCTACAATATGTATTAAACATGGAATGAAAATATCCTAAGGACAAAATATTTGTAGTAGCAGATCTTTAAACCATCTTCTTGCATCTCCTTTGAGAGACATCATAAACATCTTTGTGGAAAACCCCAAGCTAGTGAATGCGGTAGTGGAAATCCTTTAAATGCTATCCAGGGTTATCTTCATCCACTCCTTGAAACTTAGGAAGGAATTTTAAGCATTTTTCAACATCTAGCATAGGATTTGGAAAGCCATGTACAACATAGAAGTTAAATGGATCATAACTTACAAATTGTCAATTTTTATGCAACTAATTTTAGATCTGGAAATTACTTCAAGTGACCTAAGCAATAAACCCTAGAGGTGTTATCATTGAATAATTTTACACTGAAATTATGATAGAAAATTACAACAGTGGATACATAAAAATCAGAGAGAAATTATCCATACACTTGAGACACAAAATTCATGTTCTGTAAACTGTCAAATTTAGAATTTCCCAAGGAAAAAATCAACCCTCCTAGCAATAAAAAAAATACCAAATCTAAGGACAAAACCTGTCCTCTCAAAACCACAAAATATCAGTAAAATACCTGGGAAAATTACTAACTCACAAATCTGTTGCAGACCACCTATACAACCTACTGATGTCAGCCTGCTAAACTTCCCAGAAACTCACACGTGCGAAATTATTTCTCCTTCCTCACACATGCAGACTTGAACGAACTATCACACGTGAGAACTGTATGTCCAATTCACACATGTGACCTGTTTTACCCTCACACGCGTGACTATATAGCCTGCACACACGTGCAACATGGTTGTACCTTTATCCTCACACATGTGGTTTTTTCTCTCTCCTCTCTCACACGTGTGGACTCACATGTGTGGCCTTCATTGGCTGAAAAAACATAAACAAAATGTTCAAGAAACCCTAGGCTAGATTTTCCAAAGTTGCAGAATTACCCTTGCTAAAGTTTCCAAGCTCCTAGCACAAGTCCTCACTCACTTATGCTAACGTCATAATGGCACATTGAGATTGTCACAATCTTTGCTATCCTTTTATAAGAGTCTAATGTGAGTTTAGAAGCCCTTAGCTTACTCTAAAGAGCCCTCCAATAAACTCAACATTAAATTAGGTTTATTTATTCCTCCTTGTGGGTGTGCCAACCTAACACATCTCCTGACTCCAACTGGAATTGTACTATCCTATTTCCTTGCATCGCATGCCTGGTCCCCATACCAAGATCCACTCACATATCTGAGTCAGTCTCTATTAGGATCTCAAATAAATATCATGCTCTTGGCATATGACATGAGGCTCCACTATCCACCAACCAAGTCCCATCACCAGAGATTGTACCTGAAAGGAAAGAAACCGATAAGAACTCTCTTTGAAGGCTATCTACAACCTCATCAACCTCTGCATCCGATGCTTGTTCTTCCTTCCCCCTCTCCTTCCCTATGGATACTATGAAGCATAATGACCATACTCATGACAAGCAAAACAATTTACCTTTATAAGTTCCTTCTTCCTCCTCAGTTCTAGAGATACCTCTCTCTCTAGAGAACCACCTCTTCTACCCTTCCTAGCATGATCAACCAGGGCCTTGTTCTCATCATTGTTTCCTTTCTTATTTTCATTCATGGACTCTAACCGAGCCTCCTTCTGGGTGCAATCAGTCCACAGTCTGTCAAAATATGGCAACTTCTCTCGTGCACATATCCCCTGCACAAATGGCTCCCAAGACCTCAAAAGTCCACTCAATGCCACATTCACCAACTCATCATCATCAACTATCTCACTAATAGTTTTAAGTTTATCACGAATATGAGTGATCCTCATGAGTTAGCTAACAACCATGTTTGAATTGGACATCTCGACATCTTGGAGCTGGTTCTTCAAAATTGATTTCCATCTTGCAATCCCACTTTGGTACAAACCCACCAAAGAATCATATATCTCTTTAGATGTCTTCTTCTCAGAGATATGGGGAATTAGATGATCCTTTATAGATTCCAACAATACTTGCTTGGCCTTCACTTCTTTCTTGTTATGAGATGCCAATTCCCGTGGATTAGTGGGACTTGGAACCACACCCTCAACATACTCTTTGAGATCATTCTCCTCCAAGAGAAGGAGAATCCTATCCTTCCAAGCGAGGAAATGTGTTGCTCCTTCCAACCCGTCCTCAATATTCAAAGTGTTCACCATTGTGACCTGCCCAAAACAAGAAACAAAAAAAATTACAACAACAAATTTGTTGTACAACCAATCTATAGTTTCTTCTATCTCAAGAAGACCCTTCTCTCTCTTCAAAGCCTCAACTCTGATACCATGTCAAATTTTATGCAACTAATTTTAGATCTGAAAATTACTTCCAAGTGACTCAAATAATAAACCCTAGAGCTGTTATCACTGAATAATTTTACACTAAAATTATGACAAAAATTTACAGCAGCGGAAACATAAAGATAATAGAGAAATTATCCATGCACATGAGACACAAACATTTTGTTCTGTAAACTATCAAATTTAGAATTTCCTGAGGGAAAAATTATCCCTCCCAACAATAAAAAAAAAACACCAAATCTGATGACAAAACCATTCCTGTCAAAACCATAAAATATCAGCAAAATACTTGGGAAAATTCCCAACTCACAAATTTGCGGTAGGCCACTTGTATGTCCTGTTGACGTCAGCCTATACGGACCTGCTAAACTTCCCATAAATTTGCACGTGCGGACCTGTTTCTTCTTCCTCACATGTGAAGACATGTACAGACTGTCACACATGTGAACTGTATGGCTTGTTCATACATCCGACCTGTTTTACCCTCACACATATGGATGCACGTCCTGATCACACGTGCAGCCTGGTTGTACCTTTCTCATCACACGTGTGACTGCTTCTCTCTCCTCTCTCACACGTGTGTCCTTCATTGGATAAAAAAGGAAATAGAATGTCCAAGAAACCCTAGGCCGGATTTTCCAAAGTTGCAGAATTACCCTTGTTGAAACTTCAAATATCCTAGCACAAGTGTTCACTCACTTATGCTAACTCCATAATGACACAATGAGATTTTCACAATCTCTCCACTCCTTTTATATGAGTCTAATGTGAGTTTAATATCCCTTAGCTTACTCTAAGGCACCCTCCACTAAAATCAACATTAAATTAGAATTCTTTATTCCTCCTTGTGGGTGTGCCACCCCAACACAAGCTCCCAAAACCCATCAAAAAGCCCATGAAGCCCCAAGCTTCATTTCAAGGGGGTTTCCACCAAACGAAAAGTCCAATGTGTTGGATTACTGAGAGGGGGGTGAATTAGTAATAAAGTTTTTTAATCCTTTATGACCACAATATATAAGTGTTTTATATCTTTATAATCAATATATCATTATCATTTAACATGTGCAGAGTAAATAAACCATGAACAATGAACAATCATACACATACACAGTGCATTAATATTTTTACATGGAAACCCAATGTGGGAAAAAACCACATAATGTTTTTTCTTATATGTCTTTAAGAATTACATTCATTGGAAACACCAACTTCCTTTGTTCTCTAGCTACAACTAGAAGGAGGCTCCAACCCCTATATTTTTACGCTACAACATGAGGGAAGATCCAACTCCCCAATTCTTTGGCTACAACCTCCTATGTTCTCCAGCTACAACTAGAAGGTGGCCACAACCACCTATCCTTTCCCTATCCTGCCGCCCTAAAATATAAGTGTCAAAAGATGAAAACATTTCCACACTGTCATTGTAAGATATACCACTATAAACATGTACTAATCTGTACCAACAACCTGTAACCAACCTGTGCCACTGAACTGTAACTAACATGTACCTATACTCAGCTTGTGCCAACAAAAACCAACATGTACATGACTTGTCTGTGCTGCAACATGCGTATATATGTTGCATGTCTATACTGCAACATGCGTATGTACGCGACCTATCTATACTGCAACTACGTACACCTTCAGAAAACTAGAGTTTTCACATTTTCTGAAGCTGCAAACACTTTTCTATCTCTGTCACATAAACCTACAACCTGTCACTGTGTCTTATATGTAGTTTCTCCCTGTGCATACATCATCTTACATATCCCTTAACCAAGTGCATCTATATCTCTCTATTCATGTGCCATACATGTGTGTACAATCATGAACACGTGTAATAACCCTCACATGGACTAGACATCAAACCCTCACTGATATGCAGCCTCACACTGCACCAACAACTTCACAACTACAATCTCTCAACCATGTACCAAAAAAAATCCTTAACCATATGCTAAGAAATACAAGATGTGCTTTAACACTAACAAGATGTAACAATGATACATATCAAATATACCAGCATTGTATTTCTATAGATCTGGCTTATACAGTAAGTGCCATACAACCAATAACCTCTCTAGGGAAAATCCTCAAACCCCCATAACCATATCTCATGTAGACAACAATATCCAACTACACATAGAAATAAGACATACCTTTTGAATCTGTAGATAGATCTGTTATACCTGATCATTGTAAACCTTCCTAGGAGTTTTCTTTCAAACTCTAGAGACCTAACATCTTTATCTCCTCAATTTTTCATGGATTTTCCCAACTGTACACGATTGTTCCTTCTTTAGCATGCATATGTATATGCTTTGTTCTCCTTTAGTATGCGTATGTACGCGCTCTACTCCACTGTAGCTCACATACACCTAAAAAACTAGGGTTTTTTCAATATTTTAGGCAACTCCAAAACTTTCGTCATCAACCCTTCGTGCTACCTCAGACTTGCGCAACTTCAGATGTATCAATGAGTACCTGCAATAAACCTTACACAATAATAGATATTCAATGTGTTCAATAGGTGCTAATAGGAGAGCCTTGCTCTCTTATTTATACTCCCATGTAGCTTCCTCAAGGGGTTACCTTCTAACCAATTTAACCCGATTTTACGGCTAACCCACTTCTAACCACTTGTCGACTTATAACCACTTTATCCAAAAATAGTAAACTCTCCACTTCTAGTTGCAACTATTTTTTTTTTAATTATTTTCTTATTGCAACAACTTAACCCATGATTAACTCCTAGTTTCACCCACTTGACTAGTCAACTTCTTCTAGGAGCTTCTAGAATAATTTGACTTCTTTGACCTTCTAGATAACTCACGAGGGTTCTCCAACTTCACAAGGCCATAACTCTCTAACTGTGAGGAGTTATGTGATGTTCCACATATCATCGGAAATGGCATGACATGTACTATCCATATAAAATAGTCTTACCTGCAAATATTATAATCTTCATACCATTATACATCAGACAAGATTAATTCCCTTAACCATATTGTTAGAGCTACAGAAGTTTCTACCAAAGTCCCTTAACCATACTGTTGGAGCTACGGAATTTGATACCAAAATTTCTTCAAGGGTTTACATCAATGAAAACCAACCCAATTAATCAACACAATGTGGTGCCAATGAAGATTCCCACATGCCCGACACCAAGGCCACTAGAAGGAATACCTCTCAAAGATACAAAAAGCATCAACACAAATAGCCATGAATTCACCATAAAATATGCAGTGGAGTTTCCAGGTGAATTTTTTCTTCTTGAGATATTCTTGAAAATAATCCAACAACTTATCATTCTTCTCTTGCTCACCATGAGGAATCATAACGTTGTCAATGTTATTTCCCAGGGAAAGAAACCTTTCAATTTCATTCCTTGTCAATGGCACCAAAATGGATGTTATTTCTTAAGTTATTCCCATATATGGAGTAGTGCCAAGGAGCCCTATGGAGTCTTTTAGAAGATCTCCCCATTTTAGGCCTCAATATGGCTCTTGGTCTAGAGGGGGTAACCCTGTAATATCTTCAACTACTCATTGTTTAATGTCACTTCAATAGTATAACTCTCATGTAAATTTCAATGCCATATTTTACTGATTGTTGGTAATATGACGTTGGAAGAGTTATGAAAACTAGAGAATGTATCCTTGTTCTAAATATTCAAACCAAGTCGTTTCCATTAGAAACTATTATGCCATATTGCATAAATAGTAAGTTGGTAAATGGAAGACTCAGGAGAGGTTTAAAGATGAAATATATCTTAAATACCAATAAGAATGGCATGGGAATCCTTGACACTCAAGAAATACATTGAAATATGAGACATGCTAACGAGGGTGGAAGTCATTAACTTTTACTAATATGATAGAAAATGTATGAACAATATTCAAATGAATTCAATAGTATGCAAGAAAACATATTGTAAATATTCAAATGAATCTTATAGTTCAACAATACCTATAAAGCTTAGATAACTATGTCTTCAAAGAAGGACACTATTTATTACTAAATAGGAAGGATTACATACTATGCCAATTTGCAAAACATTTAAAGATAAATATCCCACTTAGAAACTTCAAGTGGAATCAATATTGGATATAGAAGAATAGAAAGTATTGATTTGCTTCATATTAACTTCAAAGATAATTACAAAAATAATGCTAAGAATAAATCTTCAAAATTCATGTTCATCACTATTCAAATTTATCTATAAGTTCATAAATACTTAGAAGATTTTTTTTTTATTTACTAAAATAATATACAAAAACTGAGAGAAATGCAAGTTTAAAATGAAAGATAAATCTTTTGGTACAGTCTAAGACCTTCAGTACATATAGTGGCCCCTTGGGCACTATAGAAAACTAGCCTATATTCAAACATTGAAGTTTAGAATAAATGCATTGAAATTTATTCAAGCATTGATTACATTGATGGATGAAAATCCTTTTGAAGAAAATGGAAGGTGATTCTTCCCAACTTGTTTTACATTATGAATGCACCTTTAATGCCCATTTGATCACAATAATTTGAAGTTATTTCTCTTCCATACCTTTAGGATGTTTTCAGCTTTATTTTCACCTCCAATAATAAATAAATTATAATCAATTAATATCATGATTGACTACGTGGTAATAATAAATAACTTATAACCCATTAATCTCATGATTGACTACGTGGTAATAATAAATCACTTATAACCCATTAATATCATGATTGACTACGTGGTAAGATGCTCCTTTTCTAAACTCTTCTGGACTAGTTTTCTTAAAAACCCAAAGTTACCTCATGAAAACCACTTTAATTGGTCCCACAACCACTTTTGGTTGTACAGATGGAATATTTTTTTGACGTGGAAAGTAAAAAGTTTTCCAAAGGTTTAATATTGTAATAATGATTTTGGTTTTAAAATAAAAAAATATAAGTCATTACTTACCAAATACACATTGGAAAGGCATTTCGATAACGTTTAATGGTTATATTTGAGGTGTATGACATACGGGTCTTAGCATAAAACTTGATGAATTCATAGGAGATGGGACTTAGGTTAGGTAATGAGAAGAAATATATAGATTAAGAAACAATAGTATACCAAACGATGAACTAGTAAATTAGACAATAGTATGTTTTGATCCAAAGGAAAATTGATGAGGCTTATGATTATTATGCATGATTATGGGCAAGTTATGATAATAAGTATAATTATGAGAGGATGATCTGAATCTATGGAAATTTTGATATCTAAATCAATGAAATAAGAAGACATGACTTGGTACAAAAGTAATTTGAAATATATGAGAGAAGCTAAGAGCTCTAGATTGACACATTGCACAATTGTATAAAATTCACCAAGCGTTATTTTATAATGTATTTACTTCAAATTTGTTTGTCAATGCACAATTTAAGCAAGCACATTTGAAGTTACAACATATAGCTCTTACTTGGAGATGACACTTCCTTTTGAAGCATCAAGAACCATAGACATGTACCTTCTTTCCTTTGGGCATGGATCCATTCTTCTTTGCACCAACCCCTCTTTTATGGTGACATCTAAATGTAAAAGACTGTTCTTGTTAAGACCTTGAATTTTCTCTTTTCTTTTTCAAGGACATGAATTCATTCAATTCACATTTCTTTAAAAATCAGTCAGTCTGTTCCACTACTATAAAAATCACACAAAAGTTTTGCTAAAAAAAATTGAACTAGTGCTCAAAAGATGAGTTCATTTATGTATAGGCTTGTATCTACCCTACTTTGAGCCATCAAAACATAGTACACTAAAAGCAGTCATAAAACCAGTGAATCCAAGTAAGTATTTTACAAAAAATATAAGATATACCCCAGTTCTAGATTCTTTACAAGAATAAAGAAACGTTGAAATACTACCAATGAGAAGTTATTGTCTCAATTAATATGTTTTGGAGATATATGCATATACTCTTCTGGTGGCACATTGTTACATTTCTAATAACTTGGTCCATCTAGATCTACACATGATCATATCCTTATGTGCTTGACATATGGTGAAGAACATCATCTAAAACTGCAACATAGATGAGCTGAGAAAACATGGTCATCTATGTTGCATCTATTTTCTCATTTCCATCAAAGCATATTGCCTCACAATGAGGATGGTTTCTCATATTAGAAAACAACCTTGTAATCCTAGTTTATATTTCAATGTGATTTGCAAGCTTGTTATAAAAAAATACAAATTTTTCATTAGAACCAATTGTTGCTTTCCATTGAGATTATACCACAAATTATTCTACAATTTGTGCACTTGTTCTTCGTCATCACATCTTACATAGTTGTTTAGATGAGGAGCATAAGAAAAAGATTGCATAATTATCTTATCTTCAATAAGAACTACCACTTCATCTTCAACAATAATTCTAGAGTCTAAATATTTTTCATTCTGTAGACATTCCTCTACTCCCTTCATGTTCATGCATTTACGTATTGTCATCAACAATATGGCAACAAAAAGTCTAAATATTTGAAAAAAATTGAGTTACCTTTTGTTTCTTTATCATTCATAATAGGGGGGACTTCTTCAATAGGTTGTTGAGAATGCTCTTGCTGATTTTCATTAGTGCTCTCACGGAGCTCTAAATTCAAATGCAAATAAAAAAGTAAAGAGGCATCATAACCACCATCAAAATCATCATTTACATTTACCATATTCGATGAAGTACTATGGCATGTTGCAGTGAATAAGACTTCAACTTTTGAACTTAACAACTCATAATTTTCTTTATATTCATCATGCCTTGACTTATAGATGGACAATTCAGATAATGTAAGTTTAGAAATTGACTCATTTTCATTATGCTCATTATTAATACAGGAATAAAAAATGCCCGTTGATAGAAATTTTGGCTTGGAACCAATCCCTCATTAGATTTCATAACTTCTTACACATACTCATCTTCACAGTCTTCATAAAATCCATTTTTAAATTTGTAATCATGAGGAAAATACCACTTGATAAGTTATTACTGTAAAATATGTCATTACATACCAATTTTTTTGTAACTTTAGCTATAAATTCAAAGGGCATTTAAAACTCTTAACTTGTTCCTCGGACAACCAAATCTCCAAGTATATATCTTGTAGCTTCAAAGGGTAGATGAGACTCTTGAAAATTTATTTGGAGAGTAACCTCCTCATAATAATATGGGATATCAATTTCGTCATTTGATTGTTGATCTATTTTTTCTAGAGCATAAAACATCCCTTCACCTTCTTGAAATTCTTCTTTTGTATCTTAAAAAATCCTCTCATAAATTGTAACTTCTTGACACTCAATAGCTAGGTTCATCGCTACTATAATGATTTTGTGCTTCAAAATCCATTGTCAAGCAACCTTCCAATAAAACCTCACTTGGATAAAACCTCCTACAATATGTATTAAATGTGGCATGAAAATCTCCTACGGACAAAATACTTGTTGTAGGAAGATCTCTATACCATCTTCTTGCATCTCCTTTGAGAGACATCATAAACATCTTCATTAATACATATTCATGGAAAACCCTAAGCTGGTGAATGCAGGAGTGAGAATTCTTCAAATGATATCTAGGGTTATCTTCCCCCTCCTTGAATCTTAGTAAGGCATTTTAAGCATTTTTTAACATCTGGAATAGGATTTGGAAATCCATGTACTACAGAGAAATTAAATGGATCATATCTTGCAGATACCCATGAATTTGCCATAAAAAATGTAGTGGAGTTTCCAGGTGAAAATTTTCTTCTTGAGATATTCTTGAAAACGATCCAACAACTTATCATTCTTCTCTTGTTCACCACCATGAATAAGAACCTTGTCAATGTCATTTCCCATGGAAAGAAACCTTTCGATTCCATTCCCTATCAATGACACCAAAATGGATGTTGTTCCTTAGGATATTCCCAGATAGAGCGCATTGCCCAGGGACTCTATGGAGGCTTTGAGAAGAACTTCATGCTTTAGGCCTCAAGATGGCTCTTGTCCCAGAGGGGGTAACCCTCTAATATATTCAACTGCTCATTGTTCAATGTCACTTCAATAATAGAACTCTCATGTAAATTTCAATTCCATATTTTAGTGATTGTTGGTAATATGATGTTGGAGGAGCTGTGAAAACTAGAGACATTAGCCCTATTCTAAATCTTCAGACTAGGGCCTTTCCATTAGGCACTATTATCTCATATTGTATAAATAATAAGTTGATAGATGGAAATTGCAGAAGTGGTTTAAAGATGACATATTTCTCAAGTACTAATAACAATGACATGGAAATCCTTGACACTCAAGGAAAACATTGAAATATCAGACATGTTAATCAGGGTGGCAATCATTAACTTTTACTGATATGATAAAAAATCTATGAACAATAATATGCTAGCAAAATATTGGAAATATTCAGATGAATCTCATAGTTCAATAGTAGCTATAAATCTTAGATAACCATGTCTTCAAAGAACACTTTTTATTACTAAATATGTAGCATTACATACTAACCCATTTGCAAAGCATTTAAAGATAAATATCTCACTCACAAGCTTCAAAATAAATCAATACCAGACATAGAAGAATAAAAAGTATTGGAAATGAATTATTGCTTGGTATTAACTTCAAAAATAATTATAGAAACAATGCTAAGAATAAATCTTCAACATTCATCTTCATAACTATTCAGAATTATCTATAAGTTCATAGATACTCAGAAGAAAAGTTTTTGATTTACTAAGATAATATAAAAAAAACATAGAGAAATACAAGTTCTACAAAATGAGGAGTGAATCCTCTGATACACTCCAAGATCTTTAGTACATGCATTGGCCCCTTGAGCATTAGAGACTACAAAATTCCAACCCCCACAAAGTATTCAATTATATTCTTTATCCTTTATTGCATGCTAATATTTATCCTTCTTTAGTGTAACTACTTTCCAAAAATAGAGAGGAACTTGAGGTGCTTTCAGAGAATTTGACACCTTAGGTAAGAAGTGTTCCACTCCTCCTAGAAAATATAAAATTTGTTGTTATTTATCCTCCAACCATTCTAGTTGTAATAACATTCTGCCACCTATCATATCTCTCCCAAGGTTAAGTAGTTTATTATATTCTTCCATAAACTAATGCTTAAACTCTTTGACATAATGTCACTTGTCATTATTTTATCTTTGCCAAATTTGTTTTTTTAGAAGAAAATTTTCACAAATTATATTAAAATAATTTTTACATCGTCCGATCCAAAGATCAAAGTTTGCTTGCATACTATCAGGGCTACATGTTGCTTTTTTTTTTACTGTTCATTCATTCCAAAACTATTACTGTATCCATTTTTCAAATATTTTCAACTCAATAAATGCATTGGAATTTATTCAAACATTAATTGATGAAAATCCTTTTGAAGAAAATGGCAAGTCATTCTTCCCAACTTGTTTTGCCTTGTGAATGCACCTTTGTTGCCCATTTGATCACAATATTTTGGAGCTAATGCCCTTCCATAGAGCCTATTTGCCACGCGTTCTATGTATCCATCCACGTGTCATCTGCATTGATGGATGCCATGAATTACGGGAGCAAAAAGAGTGTGTGTTTTATTTTACCTTCATGCTCCCGTAACTGAAAACCATTCACAAAACATGTGGCAACATCATATTGATTTGTTTTTGGGTTTTTATTTTGACGTGGAAAGTAAAAAGTTTTCCAAAGGTTTGATAGTGTAATGATATTTTATTTTGAACCCTTTTGGGCATGGTTTTGGTTTAAAAATAACAAAATATGCCTTTACTTACCAAATACACATTGTAAAGGCATTTTGATAATGTGTAATGGTTATATTTGAGGTGTATGACATATGGGTTCTAGCATGGAACTTTATAAATTAACACAAGAGCTAAATGAGAGACTTTAGTAATGAGAAGAAGAGTGTAGCTCAAGAAACAAAAATTAACATCCAACTTTTCAAGTGATGAATTAGTAGACCATAGAATAGTATGCTTTGATCCAAAGACAAATTGGCGAGGCTTATGATTATTATGCTTGATCATGTGGAAAGCTAGGATAACAAGTTATAACAAGTGTTGCATGGCAGCTTAGTCCCTGCCAAAGTAGGTTATGAAATTAATAACAATAATGATTCAAAGTAAAATTGGCTTAGCGTTATGATTTTATGAAATTAATAACAATAATGATTCAAAGTAAAATTGGCTTAGCGTTATGATTTGGGCTTACTGACTATTTGGACCCAGGTAAAGTAGATTTGGAAATTAATAACAATAATGATTTAAACAAACATTAACTCTTTCAATATGGGTCTTCGATCTTCCAATATAGTTCTTTGATCATGTTAGCAACTATCAAATAATCATTGAACTATCTAAACAATATTATGAAGCTACTTTACCTTCTTACAGAAACTAGTTAACTAAGACTGACCAAGCAATCGAACCATAATGTGAGAACTGCAACTTCCTAGCATACCTTCCCCAAATGATCTGAAACATAAATACGGTGAGAACTGCAACATCAATTAGTATATACAATAGAAACTGCACCTAAAACATGGCGTCTTCCTTGACTTATTCACTATCAAATAAAATAACTCTTCGAATCTAGATCTTCGATACTTTATAGCAACTCTCAATACTAATTAAGAGATCTAAAAGTCTGAAAAGACAATAATGTTTGAAATATATAGTATTACTAACTATTTGGAGTTTGTTCTTTAAACAATCAATATTTTAATTAACTATTTGGAGTTTGTTCTT
>JZKD02S0189163.1:1810833-1852621 GCA_000966675.3 Picea glauca | reverse complement strand
AATGAGCATTTAAAAAAATAATGTGGAAACATTGGGGATCGAAAAATTGAAAATATCAAAAATCACCTAAAAATAGAGAGGGGGTGCTACCGGTAGCACCATTTTTAAAAACGAGGTAAAAAATTGGACCCCCCAAAAAACGAGAACTTTGGAGAGTTCTCATTAAGTTGGTAACTATGTTGAAGGTGAAGGGATGTTTTATTCTCTAGAAAAAATAGATCAACAATCAAATGATGAAATTGATATCCCATATTATTATGAGGAGGTTACTCTCCAAAGAAATTTTCAAGAGTCTCATATACCCTTTGAAGCTACAAGATATATACTTGGAGATTTGGTTGTCCAAGGAAAAAGTTAAGAGTTTCAAATGCCCTCTGAATTTACAACTAAAGTTACACAAAAATTGGTATGTAATGACATATTTTGCAGTAATAACTTATCTTGGTATTTTCCTCGTGATTACAAATTTAAAAATGGATTTTATGAAGACTGTGAAGAGGAGTATGTGTAAGAAGTTATGAAATCTAATGAGGGATTGGTTCCAAACCAAAATTTTCAATCAATGGGCATTTCTGATTGTTGTATTAATAATGAGCATAATGAAAATGAGTCAATTTCTAAAATTACATTATCTGAATTGTCCATCTATAAGTCGAGGCATGATGAGTATGAAGAAAATTATGAGTTGTTAAGTTCAAAATTTGAAGTCTTATTCACTACAACATGCCATAGTACTTCATCGAATATGGTAAATGTAAATGATTATTTTGATGGTGGTTATGATGCATCTTTACTTTTTGATTTGCATTTGAATTTAGAGCTCCATGAGAGCACTAATGAAAATCAGAAAGAGCATTCTCAACAACCTATTGAAGAAGTCCCTCCTATTATGAATGATAAAGATACAAAAGGTAACTCAAATTTTTTCAAATATTTAGAGTTTTTGTTGCCACATTGTTGATGACAATACTTAAATGCATGAACATGAAGGGGGCAGAGGAATGTCTACAGAAATATTGAATGAAAAATATTTAGACTCTAGAATTATTGTTGAAGATGAAGTGGTAGTTCTTATTGAAGATAAGATAATTATGCAATCTTTTTCTTATGCTCCTCCTCTAAACAACTATGTAAGATGTGATGACGAAGAACAAGTGCACAAATTGTAGAATAATTTGTGGTACAATCTCAATGGAAAGCAACAATTGGTTCTAATGAAAAAATTGAATTTTTTTATAAGAAGCTTGCAAATCACATTGAAATATAAACTAGGATTACAAGGTTGTTTTCTAATATGAGGAACCATCCTCATTGTGAGGCAATATGCTTTGATGGAAATGAGAAAATAAATGCAACATAGATGACCATGTTTTCTCAGCTCATCTATGTTGCAGTTTTAGATGATGTTCTTCACCATATGTCAAGCACAAAAGGATATGATTGTGTGTAGATCTAGTTGGACCAAGTTATTAGAAATGTAACAATGTGCCACCAGAAGAGTATATGCCCATATCTCCAAAACATATTAATTGAGACAATAACTTCTCATTCGTAGTATTTCAACGTTTCTTTATTCTTGTAAAGAATTTAGAACTGGGGTATATCTTATAGTTTTTGTAAAATACTTACTTGGATTCACTAGTTTTATGACTACTTTTGGTGTACTATGTTTTGATGGCTCAAAGTAGGGTAGATACAAGCCTATACATAAATGAACTCATCTTTTGAGCACTAGTTCAATTTGTTTTAGCAAAACTTTTGTGTGATTTTTATAGTAGTGGAACAGACTGATTGATTTTTAAAGAAATGTGAATTGAATGAATTCATGTCCTTGAAAGAGAAAAGAGAAAATTCAAGGTCTTAACAAGAACAATCTTTTACATTTAGATGTCACCATAAAAGAGGGGTTGGTGCAAAAAAGAATGGATCCATGCCAAAAGGAAAGAAGGCACATGTCTATGGTTCTTGATGCCTCAAAAGGAAGTGTCATCTCCAAGTAAGAGTTATATGTTGTAACTTCAAATGTGCTTTCTTAAATTGCGCATTGACAAACAAATTTGAAGTAAATACATTATAAAATAACGCGTGATGAATTTTATACAATTATGCAATGTGTCAATCTAAAGCTCTTAGCTTCTCTCATATATTTCAACTTACTTTTGTATCAAGTCTCTTCTTATTTCATTGATTTAGATATCAAAATTTCCATAAAATCAGATCATCCTCTCATAATTGCACTTATTATCATAACTTGCCCCATAATCATGCATAATAATCATAAGCCTCATCAATTTTCCTTTGGATCAAAACATACTATTGTCTAATTTACTAGTTCATCGTTTGGTCTAATATTGTTTCTTAATCTATATATTTCTTCTCATTACCTAACCTAAGTCCCATCTCCTATGAATTCATCAAGTTTCATGCTAAGACCCGTATGTCATACACCTCAAATATAACCATTAAACGTTATCGAAATGCCTTTCCAATGTGTATTTGGTAAGTAATGGCTTATATTTTTTTATTTTTAAACCAAAATCATTATTACAATATTAAACCTTTGGAAAACTTTTTACTTTCCACGTCAAAAAAATATTCCATCTGTACAACCAAAAGTGGTTATGGAACCAATTAAAGTGGTTTTCATGAGTTTGGGTTTTTAAGAAAACTAGTCAAGAGTTTAGAAAAGGAGCAATTAATGGGTTATAAGTGATTTATTATTACCACGTAGTCAATCATGATATTAATGGGTTATAAGTTATTTATTATTACCACGTAGTCAATCATGATATTAATGGATTATAATTTATTTATTATTGGAGGTGAAAATAAAGCTGAAAACATCCTAAAGGTATGGAAGAGAAATAACTCCAAATTATTGTGATCAAATGGGCATTAAAGGTGCATTCATAATGTAAAACAAGTTGGGAAGAATCACTTTCCATTTTCTTCAAAAGGATTTCCATCCATCAATGTAATCAATATTTGAATATAGGCTAGTTTTCTATAGTGCCCAAGGGGCCACTATATGCATTGAAGAGCTTGGAGTGTACCAAAAGATTTATCTTTTTCATTTTACAGAACTTTCATTTCTCTCAGTGTACTAAAAAATTTATATTTCATTTTACAGAACTTGCATTTCTCTCAGTTTTTTAATATTATTTTAGTAAATAAAAAAAAAATTCTTCTAAAGATCTATGAACTTATAGATAAATCTGAATAGTGATGAACATGAATTTTGAAGATTTATTCTTAGCATTGTTTATGTAATTATCTTTGAAGTTATTACGAAGTAGTGATTGATTTCCAATACTTCCTATTCTTCTATATTCAATATTGATTTATTTTGAAGTTTCTAAGTGGGATATTTATCTTTAAATGTTGTGCAAATGGGCATAGTATGTAATACTTCCTATTTAGTAAAAAATAGTGTCCTTCTTTGAAGACATAGTTATCTAAGCTTTATAGCTATTGTTGAACTATAAGATTTATTTGAATATTTCCAATATGTTTTTTTACATATTATTGATTCATTTGAATATTGTTCATACATTTTCTATCATATTAGTAAAAGTTAATGCTTATAGCTATTGTTGAACTATAAGATTTATTTGAATATTTCCAATATGTTTTTTTACATATTATTGAATTCATTTGAATATTGTTCATACATTTTCTATCATATTAGTAAAAGTTAATGACTGCCACCCTCGTTAGCATGTCTCATATTTCAATGTATTCCTTGAGTGTCAAGGATTCCCATGCCATTCTTATTGGTATTTGAGAAATATTTCATCTTTAAACCTCTCCCGAGTCTTCCATTTACCAACTTACTATTTCTGGAATATGGGATAATAGTTTATAATGGAAAGGACCTGGTTTGAATATTTAGAATAAAGATACATTCTCTAGTTTTCACAACTCTTCCAACGTCATATTACCAACAATCAGTAAAATATGGCATTGAAATTTACATGAGAGTTATACTATTGAAGTGACATTAAACAATGAGTAGTTGAAGATATTACAAGGTTACCCCCTCTAGACCAAGAGCCATATTGAGGCCTAAAATGGGGAGATCTTCTAAAAGACTCCATAGGGCTCCTTGGCACTACTCCATATATGGGAATAACCTAAGGAACAACATCCATTTTGGTGTCATTGACAGGGAAAGAAATTGAAAGGTTTCTTTCCCTGGGAAATGACATCGACAAGGTTCTGATTCCTCGTAGTGAGCAAGAGAAGAATGATAAGTTGTTGGATTATTTTCAAGAATATCTCAAGAAGAAAAAATTCACCTGGCAACTCCACTGCATATTTTATGGTGAATTCATGGCTATTTGTGTTGATGCTTTTTGTAGCTTCGGGAGGTATTCCTGCTAGTGGCCTTGGTGTCGGGCATGTGGGAATCTTCATTGGCACCACATTGTGTTGATTAATTGGGTTGGTTTTCATTGATGTAAACCCTTGAAGCAAGTCTAGTATCGAATTATGTAGCTCCAACAGTATGGTTAAGGGACTTTGGTAGCAACTTCTGTAGCTCCAACAATATGGTTAAGGGAATTAATCTTGTCTGATATATAATGGTATGAAGATTATAATATTTGCATGTAAGACTATTCTATATGGATAGTACATGTCATGCCATTTCCGATGATATGTGGAACATCACATAACTCCTCACGGTTAGAGAGTTATGGCCTTGTGAAGTTGGAGAACCCTCATAAGTTATCTAGAAGGTCAAAGAAGTCAAATTATTCTAGAAGCTCCTAGAAGAAGTTGACTAGTCAAGTGGGTGAAACTAGGAGTTAATCATGGGTTAAGTTGTTGCAATAAGAAAATAATTAAAAAAAAAATAGTTGCAACTAGAAGTGGAGAGTTTACTATTTTTGGATAAAGTGGTTATAAGTCAACAAGTGGTTAGAAGTGGGTTAGCCCTAAAATTGGGTTAAATTGGTTAGAAGGTAACCCCTTGAGAAAGCTACATGGGAGTATAAATAAGAGAGCAAGGCTCTCCTATTAGCACCTATTGAACACATTGAATATCTATTATTGTGTAAGGTTTATTGCAGGTACTCATTGATACATCTAAAGTTGCGCAAGTCTGAGGTAGCATGAAGGGTTGATGACGAAAGTTTCGGAGTTGCCTACAATATTGAAAAAACCCTAGTTTTTTAGGTGTACGTGGGCTACAATGGAGCAGAGCGCGTACATACGCATACCGAAGGAGAACAGAGCGCATACATATGCATGCTAAAGAAGGAAAAATCGTGTACGGTTGGGAAAATCCATGAAAAATTGAGGAGATAAAGGTGTCAGGTCTCTAGAGTTTGAAAGAAAGCTCCCAGGAAGGTCTACAATGATCAGGACAACAGATCTATCTACAGATTCAAAAGGTATGTCTTATTTCTATGTGTAGTTGGATATTGTTGTCTACATGAGATATGGTTATGGAGGTTTGAGGATTTTCCCTAAAGAGGTTATTGGTTGTATGGCACTTATTGTATAAGCCAGATCTACAGAAATAAAATGCTGGTATTTTTTATATGTATCATTGTTACATCTTGTTAGTGTTAAATCACATCTTGTATTTCTTGACATATGGTTAAGGGTTTTTTTTGGTACATGGTTGAGAGCTTGTATTTGTGAAGTTGTTGGTGTAGTGTGAGGCTGCATATCAGTGAGGGTTTGATGTCTAGTCCATGTGAGGGTTATTACACTTGTTCATGATTGTACACACATGTATGGCACATGACTAGAGAGATATAGATGCACTTGGTTAAGGGATATGTAAGATGATGTATGCACAGGGAACAACTACAGATAAGACACAGTGACATGTTGCAGGTTTATGTGACAGAGATAGAAAATTGTTTGAAGTTTCAGAAAATGTGAAAACCCTAGCTTTCTGAAGGTGTACGTAGTTGCAGTATAGACAGGTCGCGTACATACGCTTGTTGCAGTATAGACATGCAACATACATACGCATGTTGTCGCATAGACAGGTCACGTACCTGTTGGTTTTTGTTGGTACAAGCTGAGTATAGGTACAGGTTGGTTACAGTTCAGTGGCACAGGTTGGTTACAGGTTGGTACATGTTTACAGTGGTATATCTTACAATGACAGTGTGGAAATCTTTTCATCTTTTGACACTTATATTTTAGGGCGGCAGGACAGGGCAAGGATAGGTGGTTGTGGCCACCTTCTGGTTGTAGTCGGAGAACATAGGAGGTTGTAGCCTTCTTTTTGTTGTAGCCAAAGAATTGGGGAGTTGGATCTTCCCTCATGTTGTAGCCTGAAAATATAGGGGTCGGAGCCTCCTTCCAGTTGTAGCTAGAGAACAAAGAAAGCTGGTGTTTCCAATGAATGTAATTCTTAAAGACATATAAGAAAAAACATTATGTGGTTTTTTCCCACATTGGGTTTCCATGTAAAAATACTAATGCACTGTGTATGTGTATGATTGTTCATTATTCATGGTTTATTTACTCTGCACATGTTAAATGATAATGATATATTGATCATAAAGATATAAAACACTTATATATTGTGGTCATAAAGGATTAAAAAACTCTATTACTGATTCACCCCCCTCTCAGTAATCCAACACATTGGACTTTTTGTTTGGTGAAAACCCCCTTGAAATGAAGCTTGGGCCTTCATGGGCTTTTTGATGGGTTTTGGGAGCTTGTGTTGGGGTGGCACACCCACAAGGAGGAATAAATAATTCTAATTTAATGTTGATTTTAGTGGAGGGTGCCTTAGAGTAAGCTAAGGGATATTAAACTCACATTAGACTCATATAAAAGGAGAGGAGAGATTGTGACAATCTCATTGTGTCATTATGGAGTTAGCATAAGTGAGTGAACAATTGTGCTAGGATATTTGAAGTTTCAACAAGGGTAATTCTACAACTTTGGAAAATCCGGCCTAGGGTTTCTTGGACATTCTATTTCTTTTTGTATCCAATGAAGGCCACACATGTGAGAGAGGAGAGAGAAGCAATCACACGTGTGAGGAGAAAGGTACAGCCAGACCACACGTGTGAGCAGGACGTACATCCGTACATGTGAGGGTAAAACAGGTCGGCCATATGAACAAGCCATATAGTTCACATGTGTGACAGTCTATACATGTCTTCACATGTGAGGAAGGAGAAACAGGTCCGCACGTGCAAATTTATGGGAAGTTTAGCAGGTCCGTACAGGCTGACGTCAGCAAGACATACAAGTGGCATGTCACAGATTTGTGAGTTGGGAATTTTCCCAAGTATTTTGCTGATATTTTATGGTTTTGAGAGGAATGGTTTTGTCATCAAATTTGGTGTTTTTCTTATTGTTGGGAGGGATAATTTTTCCCTCAGGAAATTTTGAATTTGATAGTTTACAGAATAAAATTTTTGTGTCTCTTGTGCATGGATAATTTCTCTATGATCTTTATGTTTCCGCTGCTGTAAATTTTTGTCATAATTTTAGTGTAAAATTATTCAGTGATAACAACTCTAGGGTTTATTATTTGAGTCACTTGGAAGTAATTTTCAGATCTAAAATTAGTTTCATAAAATTTGACATGGTATCAGAGTTGAGGCTTTGAAGAGAGAGAATGGTCTTCTTGAGACAGAAGCAACTATAGATTGGTTGTACAACAAATTTGTTGTTGCAAGTTTTTTGTTTCTTGTTCTGGGCAGGTCACAATGGTGAACACTTTGAATATTGAGGACGGGTTGGAAGGGGAAACACATTTCTTGGCTTGGAAGGATAGGATTCTCCTTCTCTTGGAGGAGAATGATCTCAAAGAGTATGTTGAGGATGTGGTTCCAAGTCCCACTAATCCACGGGAAAGAAGTGAAGGCCAAGCAGGTATTGTTGGATCATAACAAGAAAGAAGTGAAGGCCAAGCAGGTATTGTTGGAATCTGTAAAGGATCATCTAATTCCCCATATCTCTGAGAAGAAGACATCTAAAGAGATGTATGATGCTTTGGTGGGTTTGTACCAAAGTGGGACTACAAGATGGAAATCGATTTTGAAGAACCAGCTCCAAGATGTCGAGATGTCCAATTCAAACATGGTTGTTAGCTAACTCATGAGGATCACTGATATTCATGATCAAATTACAACTATTGGTGAGATAGTTGATGATGATGAGTTGGTGAATGTGGCATTGAGTGGAATTTTGAGGTCTTGGGAACCATTTGTGCAGGGGATATGTGCATGAGAGAAGTTTCCATATTTTGACAGACTGTGGACCGATTGCACCCAGGAAGAGGCTCGGTTAGAGTCCATGAGTGAAAATAAGAAAGGAAGCAATGATGAGAAAAAGGCCCTGGTTGCTCATGCCAGGAAGGGTAGAAGAGGCGGTTCTCTAGAGAGAGAGGTATCTCCAGAACCGAGGAGGAAGAAGGAACTTATAAAGGTAAACTTTTTTGCTTGTCATGAGTATGGTCATTATGCTTCATAGTATCCATAGGGAAGGAGAGGGGGAAGGAAGCAACATGCATCAGATGCAGAGGTTGATGAGGTTGTAGATAGGATTCAAAGCGAGTTCTTATCGGTTTCTTCCCTTTCAGATACAATCTCTGGTGATGGGACTTGGTTGGTGGATAGTGGAGACTCATGTCATATGACAAGAGCATGAGATTTATTTGAGAGCCTAATAGAGACTGAATTAGATATGTGAGTGGATCTTGGTATGGGGACCAGGCATCCGATGCAGGGAAATAGGATAGTACGATTCCAGTTGGAGTCAGGAGATGTGTTGAGGGTGACAAATGTGATATGGGTGCCAAAACTCAGGAGGAGTGTGCTCTTAGTCTTGGGGATTGAGAAGAAGGGATACCATGTTTGTTCCGAGATGGACATGTGTTATTTTTTCTCAGAGGATCTCACTTCATATCAACAATGGTTCTTGGAGTTAGGGAGAGAAACCTGTATAGGTTGAAGGGCCAGTCTATGTGAGTTATGGCCAATAGTAGCAGAGTGACATAGGTTAGGGAGTAGGTAACTCTGGAGGTTGTATAGACTCAGAGGGAGCCCAACTTTAGAGGGATTCAATAGATTCAAAGGGAGCCCAACCTCAAAGGGAGTCAGTGGGATTAGAGGGAGATCCAACCATTTAGAGGGAGTCAACCTTCCAATTCATATGGGAGAAAGGCATATTCCAAGACTGATAGGAAGGTGTCATGGGTTGAGGAAGCCAGTCATGAGGATTAAAAGAGGGAGGCTTCTAGGAGCCTTGTGTCTTCCCAATAGGGACCATGTCATACAATAGGTTTTGTTTCAGTGGTAGAGGGATCAACCAATCAGGAGGATTGGAGTGCAGTTGTGGTAGCAGATCCAGTGCAAACGACAGAGCTACTTCCAGAATGAGAGACATGATACATCCATATTATGGAGGATGGAATACATCCCTCATTAACAGGGAGTGTTGATGCTCTTTATAGCTTCAAAAGGTATTTCCACTAGTGGCCTTGGTGTCGAGCATGTGGGAATATTCGTTTGGAACCACATTGGACTTTTCGTTTGGTGAAAACCCCCTTAAAATGAAGCTTGGGGCTTCATGGGCTTGTTGATGGGCTTTGGGGGATTCTATTGGGTTGGCACACCCACAAGGAGGAATAAATAAACCTAATTTAATGTTGAGTTTAGTGGAGGGCTCCTTAGAGTAAGCTAAGGGATTCTAAACTCACATTAGACTCTTATAAAAGGATAGCAAAGATTGTGACAATCTCAATGTGCCATTATGACGTTAGCATAAGTGAGTGAGGACTTGTGCTAGGAGCTTGGAAAATTCAGCAAGAGTAATTATGTAACTTTGGCAAATCTGGCCTAGGGTTTCTTGGACATTTAGTTTATGTTTTTTCAGCCAATGAAGGCCACACATGTGAGTCCACACGTGTGAGAGAGGAGAGAGAAAAAACCACATGTGTGAGGATAAAGGCAACACCATGTTGTACGTGTGTGCAGGCTATATAGTCGCACGTGTGAGGGTAAAATAGGTCGCATGTGTGAATAGGACATGCAGTTCCCACGTGTGATAGTTCGTACAAGTCTGCACGTATGAGGAAAGAGAAATAATTCTGCACGTGTGAGTTTCTAGGAAGTTTAGCAGGCTGACATCAGTAGGTCGTATAGGTGGTCTACAACAGATTTGTGAGTTAGTAATTTTCCCAGGTATTTTACTAATATTTTGTGGTTTTGAGAGGACAGGTTTTGTCCTTAGATTTGGTAATTTTTTTATTGCTAGGAGGGTTGATTTTTTCCTTGGGAAATTCTAAATTTGACAAATTACAGAACATGAATTTTGTGTCTCAAGTGTATGGATAATTTCTCTATGATTTTTATGTTTCCGTTGTTGTAATTTTCTATCATAATTTCATTGTAAAATTATTCAATGATAACACCTCTAGGGTTTACTGTTTGGGTCACTTGAAGTAATTTTCAGATCTGAAATTAGTTGCATAAAAATTGACAATTTGTAAGTTATGATCCATTTAACTTCTATGTTGTACATGGCTTTCCAAATCCTATGCTAGATGTTGAAAAATGCTTAAAATTCCTTCCTAAGTTTCAAGGAGTGGATGAAGATAACCCTGGATAGCATTTAAAGGATTTCCACTACCGCATTCACTAGCTTGGGGTTTTCCACAAAGATGTTTATGATGTCTCTCAAAGGAGTTGCAAGACGATGGTTTAGAGATCTGCTACTACAAATATTTTGTCTTTAGGATATTTTCATTCCATGTTTAATACATATTGTAGGAGTTTTTATCTAGATGAGGTTTTATTAGAAGGTTGATGCAAAATGGATTTTGAAGAACAAAATAATTATAGTAGTGATGATGAAAAAAACCTAGCTACCGAGTGTCAAGAAGATATGTTTTGGGAGAGAATTTATAAGAATATAAAGGAATAATTTCAAGAAGGTGAAGGGATATTTTATGCTCCAAAAAACATAAATCAACAATCAAATGCGAAAATTGATATCCCATATTATTATGAGGAGGATACTCTCCAAACAAATTTTCAAGAGTCTTAGATACCCTTTGAAGCTACATGATATATGATCAGTCATATCGTTGTCTGAGGAAAGAGTGAAGAGTTTCAAATGCCCTTTGAATTTACAACTAAAGTTACACAAAAATTGGTATGTAATGACATATTTTGGAGTACGAAGTTATCTTGGTATGTTCCTCGTGATTACAAATTTAAAAATGGATTTTATGAAGAATGTGAAAAGGAGTATGTATAACAAGATATGAAATATACTGAGGCATTGGTTCCAGACCAAATGTTTCAGTCAATGAGCACTTCTGATTCCTATATAAATAATGAGCATAATGAAATGAGTTTATTTCTAAAATTGCATTATCTGAATTGTCCATTTGTAAGATGATGCATGATGAGTATGAAGAATATTATGAGTTGTTAAGTTCAAAAGGTGAAGTCTTATTCACTATAACATGCCATAGGACTTCATCAGATATGGTAAATATAAATGATGATTCTGATGGTGGTTATGTTGCCTCTTTACTTTCTGATTTGCATTTGATTTGCATTTGAATTTAGAGCTTTGTGAGAGCATTAATGAAAATGACCAAGAGCATTCTCAACAACCTATTGAAGAAGTTTCCCCTATTATGAATAATAAAGAGAAAAAAGGTAGCTGGAATTTTTTCCAATCTTTAGACTTTTTGTTGCCACATTGTTGATGACAATACTAAAATGCTTGAACTTGAAGAGGGCAAAGGAATGTCTATAAAAATATTGAATGAAAAATATTTGAACTCTAGAATTCTCATTGAAGATGACGTGGTAGTTCTTGATGAATATAAGATATGTAACGTCCCCGACCGTCAACCCCACAACCTGGTAAACGCTAATGTGCAGAAGCAACATTCTCATACTTATATATATAACATGAATTAAGTTATATTACACACATTTAACTAAACCAAATAGAGTAATCACATAATTAAGACTAACATGCAGATTTAATGCGATTAACAGTAATTCATGATTACAGCGGAATACATGATAATATTGCAAGAATCGCAGACATGCATACACTTATAAATTAAATATAAAATTAACACTTATCTTTATTACTGGCATAATTCCACCAACCACGTGCAGACTTTCCACGAACCTCCTAGCCTTAGACCACGCTACTCATCACTCTCAACAGTGGGTCAACCCCGAGCTGGGACCAAGCTCCACCCAAGGTAAGGGAATCCTAAACTAGGCTGAGGTTACAGGGAAACTGCACAAAATAACCAGAAGGGTTCTTCCCAGGATGCCTTCTTAAAACCACTACTCACGAACTCTCATTCCCCATATGTATGTTCTGCCCGAGAGTATACACCTTCACAAGCATAATCGATCAGTGCTTCACCTCCCTCTCTCGGCCTCGACAACAGGCCGGATCAAGAAGTCTCAGAGCTCCATAGCTAGTGTTGGACTCTCTCTGGGAGAAAACCACTTACCAACAAACCCTTCACATGGAAGAGCTGCTCACAGGCCTGACAGCCTGCCTCTTCAACCACGGGCCTAACCACCCGACTCTTCCAGCAACTTCCACTTTAATTCTCGCAAGGTGAGGATAACAACAACAACAATAGAAATTCGGTTAACTCACGGGTGATAGGAGCAATAGGAATTTGGGTATGGACATCCAAAAATGGCAACAGACCACACTAAGACACAACACGGTTCAGGCCATATCCAGGATGTTTCATCTTCACAATAAAACAACACAGGTTGGCTTCATGGTTTTCTATTTTCAGAGATGCGTGAGGTTATGCAAAGATCGATCCCAGAGCTCAACAAAATTCACGGAGAATGGAAAATGGATAGCGAACAATCTTCCCATGAGGGTTTCCGTCACTGTGCAAGGGTACGCATAGGCAAACGCATAGGCAAAATGGTTTAGACACCCTAGATCCCCATGAACTCAGGCGGAGGATGACAGAATGAGGAGCGAACCCCCCCTCCCATGGTTGACTTCTGCAACTTTTAAATGCATGTGCCTGGGCCGACACATGTTGCCCATGAAATTGCATGCGTTCCTCTCCAGAAACTTAGGACAACACTCAAAATTGTCCACCTTAGTTTTAAAGAAATAATAATAATAAATTATTATCCCTTTCTAGAGGTAAGCCCCCTAGATTAGCCCCTAGGCCCAACACTTAGCCTTTCTTTCCACCTTTCATCCCCCATTCCCTTACCCACTCTGTGGAAGCTTAGTCCCCCATCACTCATTCAGCGTGGTCAGTCTGCACGCAGCGGTGTTCATGTTTTTATTAACGTTCTGCATAATTACATATACAAAAACAGGCTCCTGGCCTTAACACTTAGGCTCTCCAGCCTAATAAACTCATAAGACTTACCAACTTATCAATACTCGACTCACCAGCCTACAAAATATGATTTACAATTCATAAACATGATTACAACAGGGCTCGTCCTTGGGGATATTACAATCCCCTCCCCTTATTTTTGCACTGTCCTCAGTGCAACTTTCACAAAACATCAACAAGATTTCCAAAATCTTCAAAAAGATGCGGGTATTCTGCCCACATAGAATCCTCATGCTCCCATGTTGCGTCCTCAGGATCGTACCAGTTCCACTGGACCTTTACAAGCCCTATAGCTCGATTCCAGACCTGTTTGCTTTTCCTGTCCAATATGCGCACATGATGCACTTGCAGGATACCTTCTTGCTCCACTTGAATCACATTCCAATCAATAACATGATTAGCATCATGTATATATTTCTTAAGCAATGAAACATGAAACACATTATGTACAGTCACAGATGCAGGTAATGAAAGCATATATGCAACTGGCCCAATCCTTTCTAGGATTTCAAATGGCCCACAAAATCTGGCTGCCAACTTGGCACAGTTTCCCAGCTTCAAGGAACTTCTATTAGCTTTTACTTTCAGGAAAAAATGATCACCCACTTTGAATTCTTTGTGGGTTCTGTTTTTGTCAGCATAACTTTTATGCCTATCCTGGGCATCTTTTAAATTCTGCTTAATTTTAAGCATTTGCTCTTCCATTTCCTTGAGCAACTCTGGCCCAATTACTGCCCTGTCAGCTGGATTATCCCAGCTTACTGGAGTATTGCACTTTCTTCCATAAAGTGTTTCAAATGGGCTCATATTCAATGATGCTTGATACCCATTGTTGTAAGCGAATTCTACCAAGTGTAGGTAGTCTTCCCATTTTGATGGTTTGTCCATAACATACATTCTCAGTATGTCTTCTATCACTCTGTTCACCCTCTATGTCTGTCCATCAGACTTAGGATGATAAGTTGTACTAAAGTTCAGATTTGTTCTGAATCCTTTGAACAATCCTTTCCAGAAATTCGAGGTGAATTTTGGGTCTCTATTGGACACAATTGTTTTATGAATTCCATGCAATCGTGCCACTTCCTTCACGAAAATATCAGCAACATCTGTGGCCTTGTGAGTAGTTTTCAGTGGAATAAAATGGGCATCTTTTGTAAGATTTTCC
Organism: Picea glauca; assembly: GCA_000966675.3. NCBI lineage: Eukaryota > Viridiplantae > Streptophyta > Pinopsida > Pinales > Pinaceae > Picea > Picea glauca. The sequence goes on along the minus strand of JZKD02S0189163.1, from coordinate 1,838,099 downwards.
ACCACTACCATGATCGAATCATGCAGCTTGCCTGTTCTGGGAAATCATGTAATAAAATCCATTGTCACCACCTCCCACTTCCATTTAGGAATGGGCAAAGGTTGTAGCAACCCTGTTGGGTGCCTGTGCTCAGCTTTAACCTTCTGGCATTCCATACATCTAGCGATATATTCAACGTTCTCTTTCTTCATACTTGGCCAAAAGTAATGGCTCCTGACTGCTACCACAGTCTTTTGATACACATGGTGCCCAACATAAGTCATGTTATGCATTTCTCTTAGAATCGCAAGTTTCAAACCCTGGACATTGGATATATACACTTTGTTTTTGTACAGAAGTATTCCATCAGCTTCCAAGGTGTAATTTTCCTCTTTTTGTGGTCTCTCACTCTGTTGCAGCTTTGCTACCAAGTCTTTGTACTGCAAATTCGCATTTGCAGCTTCCAAAATTCTATCCTTAATATCAGTCATGTACATGCTAATGGCTGAAGCATGTAAGTTGTGCACCTTTATGCTAAGTGCATCGACCACCTTGTTTTCCTTCCCTTTGATATGCTTGATATCCAAATCGTATTCACACAGAAACTCCAGCCACCTACTTTGCCTAGAATTTAAGGTAGGTTGGTCAAACAAGTATTTCAGACCGTTGTGGTCTATTCTCAATTCAAATCTCCTTCCCATGAGGAAATGCCTCCATTTCCTCGGAGCATGAACGATTGCTGCCAAATCCAAATCATGAGTGGCATAATTCTTTTCATGCTCTTTCAGCTTCCTGGACTCATAACATATTACGAATCCATTATGACTGAGAAATCCTCCCAACCCTTCTTTACATGCATCTGTGCACACCACGAAATCCACATTTGGATATGCAATCCTCAAGATTGGAGCGTTGGTTAACAGTTACTTCAATCACTGGAAACTTTTCTCACACTCTTCGGTCCATTGAAACTTTTTCTCCTTCCTTTGCAAGGAAGTGATAGGGTGAGCTATCTTTGAGAACCATGCGATAAACCTTTTGTAATAGCCCGTTATACCCATAAAGGATCTAACTTCTGCTACATTCCTTGGAACTGACCATTCTCTAATGGCCTCAACCTTCTCGGGATCCACGATGATCCCTTCTTCTGAAATAATGTGCCCCAAGTAATGGATCTGCCTTTGATAAAATGAGCATTTTCTCAACTTGGCATACAGCTGGTGTTCTCTCAACACTTGCAGCACCATCCTCAGGTGTTGTTCATGCTCTTCCTCTGACTTGGGATACACCAAAATATCATTCAGGAAGACTATGGCAAACTTGTCTAAATAGTCCCTGAATACACCATTCATCAAGCACATAAAAACAGCAGGTGCGTTCGACATCCCAAACGGTACCACTGTGAACACATAATGACCATACCTTGTTCTAAAGGCAGTCTTGTTGATGTATTCATCCTTTATTCTTACCTGGTGATATCTCGATCTGAGATCTATCTTCGAAAATATTTTTGCACCTTTCAACTGATCGAAAAGATCTTCGTTCCTCGGCAGAGGATACTTGTTCTTGACAGTTACTTTGTTCAACTGTCTGAAATCAATGCACAACCTCAATGTCTCGTCCTTCTTCTTCACGAACAAGACCGGGGCACCCCAAGGTGACACGCTTGGGAAAATGTACCCCTTCTTTAGAATCTCTTCAAGCTGCAATTGGAACTCTTTCAGCTCTAGCGTACTCATTCTATAAGGAGATTTCAACACTGGAGCTGCTCCAGGCATCAAATTTATAGAGAAATCGATATCTGTCTTCGGAGGTAGTCCGGGTACCTCCTAAAATACATCTTAAAACTCTTTTACTACCGCATGGTCTCCAATCTTTGAGACTTCATATCTGGATGCTTCCTCCACATAGGTTGCAAACAATTGACAACCTTTCATGTAGCACTTTTTCAGCTGCATTGCTAAGATTTCTCTAACAATCACAGCTCTGGGAATTCCTTGGACTGTTTTCTGTTTCCCCTCCTCATCTATGCAAGTAAATTCCTTGTTGCGATAGTCCAGGAGGGCATGGTGCTAGTCCAACCAGTCCATCCCGATTAAACAATCATAAGAGCCTAAAGGCAGAATATTCAATTCATCCTTCGTGCTCAATCCCTTCATGTCCACAGGACAGGACTTAACCAACTCAGTGACTTTCCTCTTGGTTCATGTAGCCAACTGCACTAACCAAGACTTTTCATGTTTGCTTCTTGATAAATGCAAACTTTCCACCACCCTAGGATCTACATAACTATGGATAGCCCTTGAATCAATTAAAATAATAAATGGTTGGTTTTTAATCATACCTTCCACTTCAATCATGTGCGATTGAAATTCAACTTGTTTGTTATCTAGGGCTGCATATATCCTTGGAATTCTACTGCCCATGTCCTCCACTGTTTCATCTTGTTGAACATTATGGACAACTCTTGCTTTTCCATTTTTATGGGGACAATCTCTGTACTTGTGGTTCTCTTTACATCCCCAACACTGAATGGGCGTCTGCCTCAGCCTTTGTTCCCCCACTTTAGCCATTCTCGGCTCTCTAAACGATGGTTGTCCTTGAGGACTATTTCTGAAAAAGGGGGGTTTGTTTCCCTTCTACCTTTGTTCTTTCTTAAACTTCTTATGGTCATCCCAAGCCTTCCGAAAGGTAGGCTTTTCTCTTTGTTGTTCATATAAGCACTTCGCTCTTCTTATTGTTTCTTCCATAGTCTTAGGATCATCATACCGAATCTTGTCACCGATGGGAGGTGGCAATCCACTCAGATACCTCTGAATCTTGACAGCCTCATCTTTGATGAATGGAACATACTTCAGTAATTCCAAAAACCTTCGTTCATATTCATCAATGGTCATGCTACCCAGCTTGAGTTCGAAGAACTCCTTCATCTTTTTGTCATAGTATATTTTAGTCAGGTATTTCCTCTCGAAATACCTCTTGAATTCCTTCCAAGTGATATCTTTCTCTCTAATGTGTTTCACCTGCACAAACTGATCCCACCACATGGATGCTTTTCCTTTTAGTTGATACATCGCAATTCTTCCTTCTGCATGAGAGAAATAATTCTACAGATGGAAGTATTTCCTCATGCCAAGCAACCATGTTTCGACATCTTCCTCCTTCTTATGTTCTCCATCAAACGTAGGAGGCTTAATCTTGTTCATCTCCCCTTTCAATTCATCCACTCCAGATCTTCGGTGTTTTCTGGTAGGGGATGGGCTTGAACTACTGTGTGCTTCCTTACTGGAATGCTTTGGGGAGCGACGACGATGTCTACTACAACTCCTCGGTCTTATTTTTCTCTTAGAGGTCCTGCGACTCCCTGTTTTGCTTGTGTTACTCTCCTTTTCCAATTTCCTTTCTATTCTTTCCAGGCTCTTCAACATCTTTAAGTTGAATTCACCCTGCTGATCCCTGACCCTCATGATATTTCGGCTATCGGCTCGGTGAGCCCGGGCATCTTTTTGCAATCTTTCAATGATTTTCATCATATGCCCTTCCTTATCCAATTCTCTTTTGTGCCCATTGGAGCTCGATCCTTCGACTCCCAAGTTGACATCCCTTCCTTCTCTTTCGTTCTCTGAATTGGAGACAATCCACACCTCTTCCATTTCTATACTCAGTGTCGATTCGTGGTTGTCCTGACACTCATTGAACTCTGCACACACAATGTGCAGTCAACCAAAGTTTGTCTGGCCTTAAACCCTTAATAAAACTACAACATTCATAAACCAATGCGAATAAGAAAACGTTTCAATTCCATGAATTTTCTGAGCTCTGTTTGGCTCTGCAATTTCCGGGCGATAGCCCCCGTTTTCTTATTCCCAACCCATGTGTCCACGGGCCATGATCAAATGCTAAACTTCTAGGTGCTACAAGGCTCTCCAAATGAAACTTCGGGTTTCGGGATTTCGGGGCTTCGAGGTTTCGGGTTTCAGGGTTTTGGTCCCTGAGGTTCTCGCACTTGCTTCTCTCTCCAACTCCTGACTCCCGAAATTACAACATCTCTCCCCCTGGGCCAACAACACAATTGTCGTCAACCAAGGTAGTGACACATGGTGTGCTTAAGAAGGTCCACATCACTTCCGACGACGTCATAGGGTCCCACCACTTTCACTTTTCATTTCGGATTTTCGGGCATCGGGAGTTCATGCATCCACACATTTTGAACTTTCGTTTGCCGACATTTTGAAATTACGGTCTATTCATCTACTTGATCCAATGGTCAAGCTCCTCTCCTACGATCTACGGTGGAGATCGTTTCGGGATTTCGGGGTTTCAGGTTTCGGAGGTGTTCACCTCTCCTCACTTCCCATCTCCTGAATTTGCAAAATCCGAAAGGTTCTCACGACTAAATCGAGCGTGACTCCACAAGATCTAACGGTCGAGCCCTCCTCCCAGATCTATGGTGTAGATCTTCTCGGGTTTTCGGGTTTCTGTGTCTCAGCGCTCCCCGCTTTTTCCCGACAACCGAACTCCCGAAAGGCTTCTCGGATATTCTTCTGGCACCTTCTCTAGATCTAACGGTTGTAAGGGATATCCTTTCCTCCTGATCAAATCCAATGGATCCAACACTTCATGCGTTGAGCTCTCTCTCTCCCTGTGGACATATACCACACCTGTTGCGGGTTCTATAATACCACTACACCTCCTGATCTTTGTAACACAACCAAGTGACTCCTTGGCACTCAGGAACATTCAAAGGTCCAAAAATCAGTTCTTCCAAACACGATTCCCACCTGAACTTCGGGTCCAATGACCACTTATCCAGCCCATTCAGGTTCAGTGTTGTAAACCACGCTCTGATACCATACTGTAACGTCCCTGACTATCATCTCCACGATCGGGAAAACGCTACTGTGCGGAAGAAACATTCTCATACATATATATATATATATACATGAATTAAGTAATATTACACACATTTAACTAAACCAAACAAAGTAATCATAGAATTACGACTAACATGCAGATTTAATGGGATCAATAGTAATTCATGATTACAGCGGAATATATTATAATATTGCAAGAATCACAGACATGCATATACTTATAAATTAAGTATAAAATTAACACTTATCTTTTATTACTGGCGTAATTCCACCAACCACGTGCAGACCTTCCATGAACCTCCTAGCCTTAGACCATGCTGCTCATCACTCTCAGCAGTGGGTCACTCCTGAGTTGGGACTAAGCTCCACCCAAGGTAAGGGAATCCTAAACTAGGCTGAGGTTACAGGGAAACTACACAAAATAACTGAAAGGATTCTTCCCAGGATGCCTTCTTATGCTCACTACTCACGGACTCTCATTCCCCACATGTTTGTTCCACCTGAGAGTATACATCTTCACAAGCAAAGTCCATCAGTGCTTCACCTCCCTCTCTGGGCCTCGACAACAGGCTGGATCAGGAAGTCTTAGAGCTTTGTAGCTGGTGCTGTACTCTCTCTAGGAGAAAACCACTTCCCAACAAACCCTTCACCCGGAAGAGCTGCTCACAGGCCTGACAACCTGCCTCTTCAACCAAGGGCCTAACCACCCGACTCTTCCACCAGCTTCCACTTCAATTCCCGCAAGGTGAGGATAACAACAACGACAATAGCAATTCGGTTAACTCACGAGTGACAACAACAACAGGAATTTGGGTATGGACATCCAAAAACGGCAAGAAACCACATTAAGACACAACACGGTTCAGGCCATATCTAGGATGTTTCGTCTTCACAATAAAACAACACAAGTTGGCTTCATGGTTTTCTGTTTTTAGAGATGCGTGAGTTTATGCAAAGGTTGATCCCAGAGCTCAACAGAATTCATGGAGAATGGAAAATGGATAGCAAACAATCTTCCCATGAGGGTTTCCTTCACTGTGCGTGGGTATGCAGAGGCAGACGCATAGGCAAAACGGTTCAGATGCCCTAGATCCCCGTGAACTCAGGCGGAGGATGACAGAATGAGGAGCGAACCCCCCCTCACGGTTGACTTCTGCAGCTTTTAACTGCATGTGCCTGGGCCGACACATGTCACCCATGAAGCTGCATGCGCTCCATCAACATGCGTTCCTCTCCAAGAACTTAGGACAACACTCAAAATTGTCCACCTTAGTTTTAAAGAAATAATAATAATAAATTATTATCCCTTTCTAGAAGTAAGCCCCCTAGATTAACCCCTAGGCCCAACACTTAGCCTTTATTTCCACCTTTCAGCCCCCATTCCCTTACCCACTCTATAGAAGCTTAGTCCCCCATCACTCATTCATCATGGTCGGTCTGCACACAACGGTGTTCATATTTTTATTAACGTTATGCATAATTACATATACAAAAACAGGCTCCTGGCCTTAACACTTAGGCTCTCCAGCCTAATAAACTCATAAGCCTTACCAGCTTATCAATACTCGGCTCACCAGCCTACAAAACATGATTTACATTCATAAACATGATTACAACAGGGCTCATCTTTGGGGATATTACAATATAACTATGCAATCTTTTTCTGTGCTATGTAATATGTGGTGAAGAAGAACAAGTGCACAAATTTTAGAATAATTTATGGTATAGTCTTAATGGAAAGCAAGAATTGGTTCTAATGAGAAAATTTTCTTTTAATGATAATAATCTTACAAATCGGGATGAAATATATATTGGGATTGCATGGTTGTTTTCTAATATGAGGAATGCTCCTCATTGTGAGGCAGTATACTTTGATGGAAATGAGAAAATAGATGCAATATAGAGGACCATGTTTTCTCAGCTTATCTATGTTGTAGTTTGAGATGATGTTCTTCACCATATGTAAAGAACAAAAGGATGTGATTGTGTGGATATCTAGAGGGACCAAGTTATTAGAAATGAAACATTGTGCTACTAAAAGTGTATATGCCCATATCACCAAAGCATACTAATCGAGATAATAGCTTCTCATTGGAAGCATACTAATCAAGATAATATCTTCTCATTGGAAGCATTTCAACGTTTCTTTATTCTGGTAAAAAATATAGCACCGAGGTATATCTTATTGGTTTTGTAAAATACTTGGCTTAATTGGATTTATGAGTACTTTTAGTATACTCTATTTTTATGACTTAAAGTACGGTAGATATAGGCATATACATAAATAAACTCATCTTTTGAGCATTAGTTCAGTTTTTTGTGTGTGTGTGAAATGTTTGTGTGATTTTTATAGTAGTGGAATAGAGTGACTAATTTTTAGAGAAATGTGGATCAAATGAATTCATGTCCTCGAAAGAGAAAAGAGAAAATCTTGGAAGGTCCTAACAAGAGTAGACTTTTACATTTATATGTCGCCATAAAAGAAAGGTTGGTGCAAATAAGAATGACTCCATGCCCAAAGGATAGAATGCACATGTCTATGGCTCTTGATGCCTCATAGGGAAGCTTCATCCTCAAGTAAGAGCTAGATGTTGTAACTTCAAATGTGATTTCTTAAATTGAACATTGACAAGTGAATTTGAAGTAAAGACATTATAAAATAATTCCTAGTGAATTTTATGCAATTATGCAATGTGTCAATCTAGTACTCTTAGCTTCTCCCCTCTATCTCAAATTACTTTCTTATCTGGTAATCTCTTATTAGTTCATTGGCTTAGATATCAAATTTTTCGTGGACTTGATCATCCTCTCATACTTGTACTTATTATCCTATCTTTCCACATAATCATGCATAATAATCATAAGCCTCATCAATTTCACTTTGAATCAAAACATACTATTGTCTAGTCTACTAGTTCATCACTTGAAAAACTAGGTCTTAGTTTTTGTTTCTTAATCTATGTCTCTCTTCTCATTACCTAAGTCCCTCATCTATATCTCAATCAATTTCACTTTGAATCAAAACATACTATTGTCTAGTCTACTAGTTCATCACTTGAAAAACTAGGTCTTGGTTTTTGTTTCTTGATCTATATATCTCTTCTCATTACCTAAGCCCCTCATCTATATCTCCTCGTAATTCATAAAGTTCCATGCTAGAAAGCATATGCCATATACCTCAAATATAACCATTACACGTTATCAAAATGAAAATGTCCAAAATAAAACATCATTACAATATTAAACCTTTGGAAAATCTTTTACTTTCCACGTCAAAGTAAAAACCCAACCATACAATCAAAAGTGGTTATGGGGCCAATTAAAGCGGTTTTCAAGTGGTAACTTTGGGTATTGTAACCAATATGATGTTGCCACTTGTTTTGTGAATGGTTTTTGGTTACGGGAGCATGAAGATAAAATAAAACACATACTCTTTTTGCTCCCGTAATTCATGACATCCGTCGATGTGGAGGACACGTGGATGGCTACATAGAACTTGTGGCAAATTAGCTCTATGGAAAGGTAGTACCCCCAAATTATTGTGATCAAAGGGGCAACAAAGGTGCATTCATAAGGTAGTACCTCCAATAAGTGTTTTTTTTATTGAAAAAAAAAGGTAAAACAAGTTGGGAAGAAGCACTTGCCATTTGCTTCATAGTTGGCAGATGGCAGACTATTACTATAGTTGGAGGATAAATAGGAACAAATTTTCTATTTTCCTAGCTTCTAGGAGGAGTGGGACACTTCATACCTGAGGTGTTAATGTTTCTCAATACACCTCAACTTCTTCTCTATTTTTGAAACTAGTTATTCTAAAGAAGGTTGTATATTAGCATGCGAGAAAGGATAAAGGACACAATTGAATACTTTGTGGGGGTTGCAATTTTTCATTCTACTAACTAGTTTATGATAGTGCCCAAGGGGCCATTGTATGTACTGAGTTTACTATAGTTCCAAAGGGGTCATTGCATGTACTGAAGATCTGGGAGTGTACCAGAGGATTCACCCCTCATTTTGCAAAACTTGTATTTCTCTCAGTTTTTGTATATTTTCTTAGTAAATAAAAAACTTGTCTTCTAAGTATCTATGAACTTATAGATAATTTTGAACGGTTATGAAGATGAATGTTGAAGATTTATTTTCAACATTGTTTCTATAATTATCTTTGAAGTTAATGAAGTATTGACTCAATTCCAATAATTGTTATTCTTTTGTTTCATGTATTGATTTATTTTGAAGTTTTTGAATGGGGTATTTATCTTTAAATGCTCTACAAATGGGTATAGTATGTAATACTAGTTTAGTAATAAAGACTGAACTTCTTTGAAGACATGGTTATTTGAGATTTATTGCTATCGTTGAACTATGGGATTCATTTGAAGATTGCCAATATGTTTTTTTGCATACTATTGGATTCATTTGAATATTTCTCATACATTTACTATCCTATCAGTAAAAGTTAATGACTACCACCCTCATTATCATGTTTAATATTTCAATGTGTTCCTTGAGTGTAAGGATTTCCATGTCATTCTTATTGCTACTTAAGAAATATGTCATCTTTAAACCTCTTATGCATCTTCCATCTATCAACTTATTATTTTTGCAATATGGGATAATGGTACCCAATGGAAATGCCATGGTTTCAAGATTGAGAATAGGGTTGTTGTCCCCAGTTTGCACAATTCCTACAACATCATATTACCCACAATCATTAAAATCTAGCATTGAAATTTACATAAGAGTATGTTGTTGAAGTGACACTGAATAGTCAACAGTTAAATATATTAGAGGTTCACCCCCTTTATCTCAAGAGCCATCTTGAGGCCTATAGTAAGGATGTCTTCTCAAATCCTCTATAGGGGCCTTGACATTGTCCCCTAGCCAGGAATAACGTGATAAACATTATGGTTGACCCTCTACTTCTTGTTTTCTACTTATAATATCCCACTCCTTCGTCTATTTATCTATGGAACAATAAATCAATACAATAGGAATGGAACCCATTCCTTTCTTTGTGGTTCAATATTTAACATGTCTTGATAGCCATTTAGGGTTAGTGTTAGGGTTTTTGCATGCCTCAACTCCTTATTAGAGTTAGGGTTTTGGATCCTCTAGAATCTTCTCAAAATTCCACATGTGTAAGTAATGGGAGTTGATGTGGCATCCACTTGGTATGGTGGTGGTCAAGTCAACACATGGAAGGTATAACTTCCTTGACTCTAATTGAGGTGATCATTAGACCATTGGAAAGATCTCAATGAGTACAACAACATTGGATGGTTTAAAAATCTCTTTGCAAACTTTTGACCATAAAATAATTGTTGTTTATGATTTATGGATCTAAACTGTGTAAGGAGTTTTGAAATGTCCAACGTTTTGAGTGGATACTACACCCATCATTAAGGATAGTTGAAGAAAAGATGTTTGAAAAGAGTGCTAAATAAATATTATAAAGGATAAATTCAATAATATGTTGGGGACAAAAATTAGTCGTTATAAATAATTAAGAAATATTATATTATTTTTTCCCAAGAGCCAAAAACATTCTAAGAAGTTTGTTGATGAGAGAAAATATCATTTCGGTATTTTTATGAAAAAATTTGATTCTAAACTCCATTTGGGGTATGCCATATACCGTTGGAAATGTATCATCAAACTCTATAACTTTGTAGTTATAAGTTTTTCTTGATTCTAATTTTTTGTTTCATATTTTTGAAATAAATCTATAGTATGGAAAAATATTTTGATATTTTCGCGATAACTTTTGATTCTAATCCATGTTTTGAGAATGCCTTATATCATTTGAAATGCATCATCAAGATATGCAAATTTTCTTTTATGTACTTTTATTTATTTGGCATGGTTTCTTTTAGATTTTTGAAATAAAAAAAGTTGGGATCAAGGAAGTGACTTGAATGTTTTGTCTTAAGATCAATGGATTGTTTTATCCAATAAATTTGTTAGAAGAATATTTTTAGTCCTAATATACATATTTTATGGTCCAAATACAAGAAAGGGAAATCATATAGCATGGTGAGAAGAATTTCAATGCTGTATGTTGCAAACTGGTAGATTTTTGTTAGCTGACAAAAAAAGAACGAGAGCAGAGTTGGAGGAATTGTTGATTGGGTGCATGACCATACCAATTTTAGGGTTGGATAATTATTGAAGATTGAACAACTCAACTCGAGTTCATTGTGCTTAAAATAGAAAATCAAATTAAAAATGCATGCATGAGATTGCTAAAGAAAGAACAAAAGATTGAATTATTCAATCAAGGTAAGATTTATGAGGTTGAACATGCATGGATTGAAGTTGGTAGATAATTGGAGTTGTGGTTGATGCATGACCTTTTGCATGCCTATTTTATCAAGATTTTTTTCACTGAAGATGCAGATAGCTTGGTTTTTTACAAAGTCATTTTTAGTTTTATTTCATAATTAGATTAATTTTTATCTTATAAATAAAAAGATCAACCTCTTAGTAAAGGGTCTTTGATATCTAGAGCGATTTCAAGAGGATTGTAAGGAGAGAACTATTTCAAGGATAAATTCATAAATTCTTTGGAGTTAAGATGTTTTGGTTTGCTAAATTTATGTGTGTTTATTCATCATCATGGATTATTCTACAACTAATTAAATGCTACAGGCATCTAGTAAGAATTTTAATACTATTAAGTTATCTTATTTAGTTGAATGAATTGTTGGATAGTTAATCTTTTTTTTTTTGTTATTTGGGATATTGTGGAATTAGTTCTAGTTGTCCCGTTGTTATAAATTTTAATCCTTTCTGTTGTTAATTAGTTGATTCTTTCCTAAATAAAATATAATGAGTAATATGTTCTTAGTGGAATTATTTCCTCTGGAATCTAAAGCCTCAAATACTTTTCATTAACTTATTTTCTATCACAAGATAACTATAAAATTAAAAAACAATAAAAAGAATGGAAAGAACAAAATCAAACAACATTTAAAGCCCATTGAATGGTTGTTGGACCATTAACCAGGAGGATTATTCCATACCAAACAAGGAGGAGTCTAATTGGGCCTCGTCCTTGGGTTTAATACCTACTATTGAGCATTGGGAATCCATCCCCCTCAACACACCATTCTGAGTTTCTTCCATTTTTTCATAGCATCTGAGGAACAATTTCTTTTCTAATAAGGTTGGTTTCATTTCTCCCTTATCCTATGGAAATCCAATAGGGAGACCTATTACCCTCGCCAATATAGGTTCGTTGTTTTGAATATCCAAACCCCTGACCGTGGTTGTATATTCTTGTTCCTTCAGATTGCTGAAATTCTCTGCAAATTCCAGGGCAACATTATCATCAAATCCTTGAAGTTTTTGAAGTATTCCAAGCAATTGAATTTCCAAAATAATTCAACCACTTCTAGGTTGGCATACAATTTTAAAGGGTCTAAAGGCTCTCTTCTATTCAAACCAAACCCCATTCTTGGCAGTTGATTGGGCTCTTATGCCAAATGAAATTTTTTTCTACACTATTATTCTATTGATACTATAAGAAAAAAAGACTTGTTTTAGAATGAATTTTCCTGTGAGTTTAATTGATCTTTAACTCATGAAATAAAAACAAATTCACTGCCTCCCAGTAATAGTCTTATTTATATGCTCAAACATTCATTTAGTAGATTCTTTGTTAAGAAGAAATAAAAAACTTTTAGGCTAGACATTTACCTTTTTCCATAGTTGCAGTGTTGGTATTTTCCTCAATCTTTGCTTTATCTTTACAATTCTCCTTGCAAGTCCTCTTCATTTCCAAACTTGGGATTTTCCAAAAAAATGGTCTCTTCTCAAGAAACCTAGACTTTTCTTTGACAAAGATCATGGTACTCCTCTTCAACACTCAGACTATACTCCTTAGTGTACTCTTTCAAACACTTTGATTGTAGTTTGTAGACTTGGGTTTGATTGGAGTGGTACTTGCAATATCTTACCTAGGATGTTTTTTATTTAGTAGTTTTTTTGGATGTTGAATACTATTGGATGGGTTACTTTCTATTGGCATTGGAAGCATATAATATTATGTTAGGATAATGTAGCTCAATTTAATGAGTCTTCCACTAATTTAATGGGATGGTCAAGAGATTATCTATGGTCAAGTTCTTATTAGCACTTAAAATCTTCAAAAGCCTTAGACTATTCTTTCTTAGTTCAAGGTTTAGGCTTCAAACATTAGAAACTCACAGTTCTTTCTTTGGCTTAGAGTGCTTAAAATGTGGCATCAATATTTGAATTTTTCCCTTTTTCCTCCAATTTGGTATTATGAAATTCAAATTTTAGTTTGTTTGGTGGTGTTTAGTATCCTTTTTCTTGCTATGATTGTGTTTTTGACTTGACGTGACGCTTTGCCTTTCACTTTGATGACTAGAGCCAACTTGAAGATACTTTGTTCTAACAAATTTTGTGTTTTCATGATAACACAAAGTTGTCCTCCCCCCCACATCTTATACTTCAACATCCACACTGATAAGGATTATGTGTAGTGGAAGAGAATAGTCAGTGTGATCAAGAGATAGAAGTTTTGTGACATGACACATCTATCTACAAACAATTGCTTAAAATCTAGTAGATGTGACATACCTTCTTGTTGGTGGATTTTTTTATTGGAAGAAATGCAATGTAATGTGTGAAGGTCTTTGCATGTTGCCTTGGTGAATTTTGTGATATTCTAAGTGATACTTTGGTATACTTGCATTTCCATTTTTGAGCTATACTATCTCCTGTAGGTCACTCGTATGCTTGATTTGGGAAATCTAGAATGTTAGTAATTTCCATAAATTCATAAAATTTCCACACTAATTCATTTCACACCATTTCTTCTTTGAAAAATAATGGATATGTTAAATATTTTTCACATAATAATGATCTTAAATCAATTTAATGATCCTCAATATTATCGTTTTGCATAATGACAACACAATACATGGTCATGAGAGACCTTTGTTAATAAATAATTGTGATAAACATTTTAGAATTGTTGTTTATATTGTTATGATAGTGTTGAGCTAGAAACAACCCCATTATACTATTTTTACTTTCAACATCTCATGAAGTTAAAATAGCATGGGGCCCTCCTTTATTTTGGATTTCTAGCCTTCATGAACTTTGTTGTGTATTGATTTTCTCTACTTTGAAGCCTCTCGTGAAATTTTCTATGGTTCTTTTCCATTTGAAACTCAATAGCCTCCTTAAAGGCTTTGTTTTATCCTTTCATCAACTTGATTAAGTTGTTTTTACCCCTTAGAAATTTTCCCTAATCTTACAGAAAATTCCTTTTTTGCATCTAACAAAAGTTTGCTTCCTTGTAACATATTGCACCTAAAATAACTATGCCCATGACAAAACATGTGTTGCATGAAAACTTCTTTTCTATGTGACATATTACATTGCATCAAAGTTTTATTTTTCTGTGACACTTTGCATCATTCCAAAGTTTATTTATGTGTGATACACCACACTTCCTCCAAATTTCCTTCATCAGGACATATCACATCGCTCCAAACTTTCCTTTTGTGTGACACATCACACTGACCAAAAAAAATTCCCTATCTTGGCGTATCGTAAAGAAAATTTCACGCATGCGACCTATTGTATGAATTGAAAGTTTAGAAGGGTGTGGCATGTCACACTAAAAATTTGTTTCTTTGCAATAAACAATGTTCCAACAACATATCGCACACAAAGTGACTTTATGTTTGATACACAATCTTGTTTAACACATGTTGCATCTAAATTTATTTTTCATGTGATACACATGTTAGTCCAAACTTTATTTTCTATGTGATACACACGAGACAAATGGTGTGCATGAAACAAAATTTCTTGAAGAGGGTGCATTTTCGAAAATGGTTCAAAGCACTAGACTTTTAATGCACATATTTGTGGAGTATGGTTATGGGAGATCCAAACATAAGAGAGGGATTAGAAAATAGAGCAACTGAAAGGAAAAAGGAAGTGGAATGCCTCCATGCAATGGGTTGTTGTAGCACATTTGTCCCTTGCCTTGAGTTTCAATTCTTCACAACAATATTTGCAAGCAAACATTCAGAGAGGAAATGACAACTACATTCTTCAAGAAACAAGGAATGTAGGTCAGATCCTACCTGATGTTTCTCAAGGAAAGCATGATAGTGCTACTGAAGAGGCATCAATCCAAGACCAAGTATCCAAGGAAAATTTTTGGTTTTCACCTTTTAAAGTTGTGGAAGGTTTGTTTGTAATGAGTCGATTGGCATGAAATATATTTTATTAAGATAAGCCTACAATGGAAGGGATAGATATTGTGCGAGGTGATTTGAATATAGGGCACAGTAAAAGTTTTAAGATTTGGGATATGGTGCATTAAAATATATCTTCTTCATGATACATTACATCATCCTATAGTTTCAAAGGATGTGATACATAAAACTTATCGCATCATCCCAAAGTTTCAAAGGATGCAACACCTAAAACATATTGCACCAAAAGTTAAGTGATCTGGATTTATGAGCGGAACAAAATGAATAATAGATTGAATACAATAAAACATAGATACAGAGAACAACAACAAATATCCAGTTAACAATATATTATATTGAATAAATAAAATAGGATGAAACTGTAAAACTGCAGAACTGAAAACAACTTACTCGAATTATGGTAGTTATCTCTAAGAAGAGATGTGGCTACTACGTGCATTCGTCTGAGCAGAACCATCACAACGAGGCTCTAGAGGCCTTTTTTAAATTACTCATGAATTCCAAAACCCTATACATCCAAAAAACTAACCCTAGGAGATGAAACACCAAAATTTATGTGGGCCCCGATGGGTAAGTTGGTACCTCAACTTCTTGGGGTCGTAACTTTTGCATACGACCTCTATTTTAGGCGTGTGATAGCTCGTTGGAAAGGTATTTTCGAGAACTACACATTATGTCATCAAAATTTGACTTGGATTTTAGTTTGACTATGTCAAGTAAAAAAACAACATTTTTTAGGGCTCCAAAACGGCCCTGGAAGTACATAAATATGTACTGACATGAAAACTTCCAAACTAAGCTACTTGGAATTGATGAGCGGCCACCAATATACACATGGATGTTTTTTAGGGCTTCACGATAGACCCGTAAGTGAAGAACCCACAATTAAAAAGAAATCTCATCATTACAGAGAAACGTGTTGAATTAAAAATGTTAAGATGAGCCAGTTGGAATAGGTGGGTGTCCACCAATATCCACCTAGATCAGTCCTCCCCCCTTACGAAGCAATGGTATCCATTGCGTTGAGTTACCACATCATGTGAGGAAATTTCTGTTGAATTTTTCCCCAAGTGAGCCATTTTCCTTGGTGCGGGAGCTTCCCTACCTTGACAACCCGATAAAGCTGGATCCTCTACTGGAAAGTGCCCTTGACCGGTGTATCCACTATCTGATCAGTGGGTGCATGTTCCATACAGTCATGGTTGAGATCCGTTGGTGTCAATTGTTCTACGATCTCTGGGGTGTCCAATAATGGTAGAAAATATGGTTGGAGGAGGTCCACATTGAACACTAGGTGCAAGCCAAGGAAGGGGGGAGTGTTGAGCTCAAAAGCATTGTCATAGACAACCTTGTTGATAGTGTAAGGCCCATAGTGAAGTGGATGGAGCTTTAGATGGGGCCCTGTAAGGTGTTCTTTCTGTAAATTTAACCAGACCTTGTCTCCCACCTGAAACTTGTGCAGTACGAGGTGTTGATCATGGTGTTTCTTATACTTATCATTGACTTTATGCAAAATATCATGGACCTGTTGGCGAATGTGTTGAATCCTCTCAATGAATCTAGTGGCTTTGTCGGCCTCAAACTGAACATGGGAAGATTATGTCTGTGTGGTTACAAGAGGTAGTGCAACATCAATGGGACCGAAGGGTTGGAATCCCAGCCTCACCTGAAATGGGATATGTCTAGTGGAGCTATCGAGAGCCATGTTGTAGTTGTGTTGAACATAGGGAAGACTCTCATCCCATGTACATGGATGCTTAGAGTTATACATGCACATGATGTGCATAATCATTTGATTGACGACCTTTGTTTGGCTATCGGTTTGAGGGTGGACGACAATGGATTTAGTGATCTTGGTGTCCAACAATGACCAAATACTTGACCAAAATGTGCTGAGGAACCTGTTTTCCTGATCGAAGATGATTATCTGTGGTATCCCAAAATGGAACCATACTCATTCAAAGAAAAGCATGGCAGTATTTGTCGCTACGATGCTCTTCTTGCAGGTTGTGAGAATGGCCATCTTTGAAAATTGATCAACCACCACAAATACACAATCACTGCCTTGCTTGGTAGACAGAAGGCTAGACATGTAATCCATCGAGATGGATTCCCAAGGCCTCCTGGGAGTAGGAAGAGGGGTGTATAATCCTTGCTTCTTGATGGTTGGCTTGTAAATGGCACAGGCAGTGCAATATTTGATATACTTGATGATGTCCTGTCGAAGTTTTGGCTAATAAAAATGTTTATGTAGAACAACCACGGTTTTCTCCAAGCCAAAATGTCATGGCATCCAACTGTAGTGAGCCTCCCAAATCATCTTTGCACGCTTTCTTGTAGCAACACATAGGTGGCCCAGATGGCATAAAAATCCATCCTGAATGTGAAAATCGATGAAATTCGTGCATATACCCAAGAGTTTATACGTGGTGGCGAAGTCAAGATCTCACTGATAAAGTTGGGGCCACTCATAGGCCTCATGCCCATAGGAATGGAGCATGGTGGTGAGTGCAGCCACGGGAGGTCGACTGAGGCAGTCAGCAACACGATTTATGCTCCTTGTCTTATACTTGATGTTGAGATGGAACTTGTTGGGTATGTGTTATATTATTTGCACGAGTTGCAATGTTTTCGTTGCACCAGGAACATGTCGCATTTTTGCCTCGTTTTTCATGTTGCCTCGATTTTTCGGCACATGGTTTTTGCCGATGGTTTCTATTTCTGGTTAAGGAATTAGGGTTGTTGACTAATCCAGGTCATTGGGTTAGGGTTTTATATGTCGATGGATCCTATATGTATATTGTATTGTAAACAATGTATCACTATGAATGAATATAGAATATGTTGGTTTTCCCGGTTTGGGTTTCCAGCGGAAAAATCTCTATGTAATGTTTGTATTTTCCATTGTATATTTTTTGTTCTTTTACTGAAAATATGTTTGCAGTAAATATTGTACAAGGTTAAAATCTACATTTGGTATGAGAGATTTGTTGGCTTCAGGGGGACAACTTTGTGGTCAAGGGTTTGGCTCGGGATTGTGATAAGCCTTGTTACAGTGGGAGATCCGTGGTATTGATTTTTCAGATGAAAAGAAATGGCGAGCAATTCGAAAATGGAGATTGAGAATTTTAATGGGAAAAGTTTTGAGTTGTGGAAGATCAAGATGGAAGATCTGTTGGTGGATAGAGATATATGGATCATGGTAGATCCAGGTAATTCACCTACAGGAACTTCAATAGGTGACTAGAAAAAGTTGGATCATAAGGCGAAGAGCACAATCCGACTATGTCTCTCAGATTTAGTATTACTGAATGTGTCAGAGGAAGCTACAACCAAGGATTTATGGGAGAAGTTGGGGAAGTTGTATTAGTCTAAGTCCCTAGTGAATAAAATATTCCTGAGAAAGAAGTTGTATAACTTGAGGATGAGAGATGGAGACTCAGTGGTAGATCATTTGAACGCCTTCAATACTATGGTAATTCAATTAGTATCTGTTGAGATTAAAATTACAAATGAAGATAAATGTATTAGTTTACTGTGTTCTTTACCAGACTCGTGGGATAGTCTGGTTGTGGCCATAGGTAGTAATACAATTGCCTTGAAGTTTGATGAAGTGGTCTCATCCTTGTTGTTGGAGGATATGAGACGGAAGAATGTGGAAGGACAGAGCACAGACGCGTTATTTGCAAGAGGACGTTCCTAGGAAATAAATAGATCTAAGTTCTCAAGTGGGAGATCTATGTCTAAGGGTAGATCTAAATCTCCCAAAAAATTTGTAAAGGTATGTTGGAGATGTGGAAAAGAAGGGCACTACAAGAAGCAGTGTACATCTAAAGTTGAGAAAAAGAAGGGATCTGAAGAATCTCCTTCTACAAAAAAAAATACCTCCAAGGAAGAAGGAGGGGATGTGTACTTGGCCTCTTCAAGAACACATGCAGATCATGAGGCATGGTTGGTTGAATCTGGTGCATCCTTTCATATGACTCCCCACAGGGAGTGGTTCTGTGAATATGAAAGGTATGATGGAGGTAATGTTTTCTTAGGTGATGATTCAACAAATAGAATCATAGGACAAGGAAAATTCAAGTTGAGGTTGATAGATGGAAGGATTAGAACATTGCCTAGTGTTCTACACATCCTAGGTTTGGCCAGAAATTTGATTTATGTAAGAAAAATGGATGATGCAGGGGTAAAAACAATATTTGAAAAGGAAACCTGCAGGATGGTTTGAGGAGCAATGGTGTTGCTGAAGGGAGTTTGTTTTGGAACTATGTATAAGCTGCAAGGAAGCACTATTAGTGATGGGTGTAATAGTTCCATTGTTCCTGATATTGGAGTTGAAGAAGAAATAACTCCTACAGTCTCTAGAGAAAATGTTATGTTGTGGCATCAAAGACTAGGACATATTGGAGAGAAGGGTATTCGACTACTACACGTTAAAGGTATGGTTGAAGGTATGTCTAACTGATCTCTGGATTTTGATTTCTATGAACATTGTCTATATAGGAAGTAGAATTGGGTAAGATTTCCCTCTGGTGCAGCGAGGGTAGAAGGAATTTTATAGCTAGTTCACGATGATGTTTTTGGACTTGTGTCAGTCCCATCATTGGGAAAATCTATTTACTATGTCTCATTTATAGATGACTTCTTAAGGAATACTTGGATATATTTCCTCAGGAAGAAATCTGAAGTCTTTGACATGTTTAAATATTTTAAGGCTCTTATTGAGAATCAAACAGAGAAAATAATTAAGGTGTCAATGACAGATAATGGCGGAGAGTTCTGCGGAAATGAATTTGAAGAATTTTGTAAGAAGTGTGGTATAGCAAGGTAAAAGAATACTCCATATACACCTCAGCAGAATGGAGTTGTAGAAAGGATGAACATGATGTTGATGGAAAAAGCAAGGTGCATGCTCAATGGTGTCATGTTAGGGAAATAATTATGGGCAGAGGCAGTGGGTACTACATGTTACCTGGTCAACAGATCACCCTCATTAGCATTGGATGAAAAGACTCCACAAGAGGTATGGACTGGTAAGGAACCTTCTCTCACACATCTCAAGGTATTTGGTTGTGATGCATATGTTCATGTTCCAAAGGAAAATAGGAGTAAGCTAGATAAGAAGGTTGAAAAGTGTATCTTTATTGGATATAAAGATGGTCTCAAAGGTTATAAGCTTTCGAAACCAGAAACTAAGAAGGTAGTGTATAGTCGAGATGTGGTATTTAGATAAATGAAGGATGTTGTTAAACATGAAGTCCTACCAAGTAAGTAAGAACTAGAGAAAATAGAGTTTGATATAAAGGATAATGAATCAGACTCTACAGAAGAACAAGAATCAAAAGAATAAGATCCTCATACTCTAGTATTGAGGAGATTGGTTTGAGAAAGAAGAATATCGGAAAGGTATACTCCATCTTATTTCTGTTCAAATTTTGTTTTGTCTATTACTGATGATGATCCTAGCACTGTCCGGGAGGCAATGGATTCAGAGGATGGAAATCTCTGGAAAATAGCCATGGACGAAGAAATGGCATCTTTGGATAAGGATGATGCTTGGGATCTAGTGGAGTTGCTTACTGGAAGAAATCCCATTGGAAGCAAATGGGTATTTAAAAAGAAGTTGAATGCAGAAGGAAAAGTGGATAAATACAAAGCTTGATTAGTAGCAAAGGGTTATTCCCAGGTTGAGGGAATTGATTTTGGTGAGAATTTTTCTCCTATTCCCAAGGTAACCTCTATAATATTTATGTTATCTGTTGTTGTTGCATTTGATTTGGAAGTAGAACGGATAGATGTGAAGAAAACATTCCTACATGGGGATATAGAAGAAGAAATCTATATGAAGTAGCCATAAGGATTTGTTGTGAAGGGAAAGAAGGAGCCGGTATGCAAGATGAAAAATTCCCTGTACGGTTTAAAACAATCACCAAGGACGTGGTATCAAAAATTTGATACTTATATGCTGGGACTTGGCTTCACAAGAAGAAAAGAGGATCATTGTGTGTATTTTAAATTAATTGGTGATCATTTGGTTTATTTGGTCTTGTATGTGGATGACATGTTGTTGATAGGAAACAACAAGGAGATTATCCAGGATGTGAAAACTTAGTTGTCCTCTAAATTTGACATGAAGGATCTCAGTGCTTCAAATTTCATTTTGGGCATGGAAATTAAAATGGATCGGAAAAAGAGGAAACTCTGGTTAAATTAGAGAAAATATGTTGAGACAATATTGTAGAGATTTAATATGCAGGAATGTAAACTGGTCAAGGTCCCTATTCTTGTTGGTGTAAAATTATCTGCAGATCACTGTCCCAAGAAACAGAAATAGGAGGAGGTCATGTCTCGTGTTCCAAATGCTAGTGCATTTGGCAGTTTGATGTATGCAATGGTCTGTACTAGACTGGACATTTCACATGCAGTGGGAATTTTGAGCAGGTATATGTCAAAACCAGGGAAGGAGCATTGGACAACAATAAAAAGGGTTTTTAGGTATTTGTGTTGCACTACTAGCTATGGATTGTGCTACCAAGGAATATCGGGATTGGATAGAGTAGTGGATATACATGGCTTTGTGGATGTATACTAGGTTGGAGATCTAGATCGTAGGAGATCTACAAGTGGGTATGTGTTTAACCTGTTTGGAGGAGCAATAAGTTGGATGAGAAAAAGACAGGTTGTAGTGGCACTTTCAACTACAGAAGTTGAATACATGTTAGCCACTCATGCAAGTAAGGAAGTAGTGTGGTTACAAAGATTGTGTTCATGTATTGGGTTGGTACAACAAGATGTAAGGATATATTGTGATAGTCAAAGTGTAAATTTTCTGGCGAAGAACTTGACTTATCATTCAAAGACAAAGCATATTGATATTCAATATCACTTTGTGAGAGACATGGTTGAAAAAAAGAAAGTATTTTTGATGAAGGTGGATACTTTGAAGAAAGTTGCAGATTCATTACAAAAATATTTGAGCACTGAGAAGTTCTCTTGGTATAGAGGATCCATGGGCATTGCTACCCCAGATTGTTGACTATGTAACCCTGTAACCCCCTGTATGTAAAGAAAACAAGAGGGAGAATGTTGGGTATGTGTTATATTCTTTGCATAAGTAGTAGTGTCTGTGTTGCGTTGGACACACATGGGGGATAAAGCCCCTCGTGCGGGGGTTTGGGGGCAGCGCCCCTGAGAAATATTTTTTTCCTCGGGAAATGTGTCGCATTTCTGCCTCATTTTTCGTGTTGCCTTGGTTTTCATGTCCATTGTTGGGTGATTTTTCAACACATGGTTTTTGCCGATGGTTTTCTATTTCTGGTTAAGTAATTAGGGTTGTTGACTAATCCAAGTCATTGGGTTAGGGTTTTAGATGCTGTTGGATCCTATATGTATATTGTATTGTAAACAATGTATCACTATGAATGAATATAAGATATGCTAGTTTTCCCGATTTGGGTTTCCGAGGGAAAAATCTCTGTGTAATGTTTGTATTTGCAATTGTATCTTTTTTGTTCTTTTACTAAAAATCCGTTTGCAGTAAATATTGTACTAGGTTAAAATCTACAGAACTGTTGCAGGTATTTGGACCACTTTTGTTGGTAGACTATTTGCAACTTCCCCTGTGTTTGTATGATCTGCAGAGGCTTGTGATCAATATAGATGATTGTCTCCTTTCCCAGAATGTAATGTTTCCATTGATGGTAGACTTGCACAATGGAATAAATTTCCTTGTCATAGGTGGGGTATTTTTGGACGGTATCTAAGAGTGTCTCACTATGGTATGCTACTAGATGACCGTTATAAGACAAAACTGCACCTACAATATAGTCAAATGCATTAGTCTCAATTTCAAACGGTTGTTGCGGATTAGCTAAGGAGATTACTGGAGCTGAGCACAAACAATTCTTCAGATCATCAAATGCTCATTGTTGTGCCTTCCCCCATGCAAACTTTGCCTTTCCAATACCCTTGGTCACTTGGTTGAGGGCCCATGCAATATGGGAGAATCCCAAGACAAACCATCAGTATAAGTTGGAAAGTCCCAAGAAGCTCTGAAGCTCGGTTAGTGTGGTCAGGGCTGGCTAGTCACAGATGATTTGGATCTTAGATGGATCCACATGTACCCCATGCTCATCAAAAATGTAGCCCAATTATTGGATCTTGTTCATGCCAAAGGAGCATTTTTCCAAGTTGGCATATAGCTTGTGTTGCCACAGAGTGCTCAAAACCTATTGAATATGTTGCATGTGCTCCTCCCAAGTTCTGATGAAGATGAGGATGTCATCCAGATATACCACCACACAAGAGTTGTTGAAGGGTTTCAATACATCATCCATCAACCTCATGAAAGTTGTTGGTGCATTTGTTGAGCCAAAGGGCATGACCAACCGTTTGAAGAGACCTTCCTTAGATTTGAAAGTTGTCTTCCATACATCAGTCAGTTCAATGGGAACCTGGTCGTAGCCATAATTTAAGTCAATATTGTTAAATAATGTTTCCCCCTTGAGTTGGTCAAGAAGGTTATCAATTCAAGGAATTGGGTATTGGTTCATGATTGTGATTTTGTTTAATGCTCTGTAATCAATGCAAAGTCGTCGGGTCCCGTCTTTCTTCTACACCAGTACAATTGGGCTTCCACAAGGGGAGGAGTTGGGTATGATGTGCCCCTTTTGAAGCAGCTCTTGGGTATGATGCTTGATTTCGTCATTTTCCATCAATGAGCGACGATAGATTGGTCCATTAGGTAGAGGTGCACTGGGGGTTAGATCAATTGGATGCTTGACTTGGAAGTGTGTCGGTACCCCAGTGGGTGAGGATAAGATGCCTATGTATTATTCCACGATCATGTCCACTTTCTTCTGCTGCAAAGAGAGGCTCTATGTAGAGGTCACAAATGTGGTGGTGACTTTCTGCTTACTATGAGAACGAATCACAAAGAAGACGAACTTCCCGATCTGTGAAACGACCTTACTGCATTGCTTAGCAAAGATTAAAGAAATATCGGTAGGTGGCGCTACCTCTGGTATCCTGTACAATTGTCTACCCAAAGTAATAATAACATTGCAGGGTCTAGACTCATACATAACATGTAGCTTCCACAAATATGGTTGTCCTAAAAGAACATCACAAAATTCAAGGGGAGAAACATCACACAATACCTCGTCTTTAAAGGGCTTGATGTCATCGGGCAGATGACACTGTTGGTTAATGTTGAGATCTCCTCCTTGGTGAAGCCAGCTGATGGTGTAGGGCTGCGGGTGCAGTGTCATCGGCAGGTCCAGCCACTTGATGATCTCTGCTGAGATCATGTTCTTCTGAATTCTGATATCAAAAATGAAATGAAGAGGATCCCCCTTTACCCACATCTATGAGTGAAAGAGGTGTTCCCCTTCTTCTAGTTCTTCTAGTTCGCTTGGTTTGACTTTGGTGGTAGCGACAGTGGTGCTGGGTTCGACATCGATAATCTTCTTTCCTCCTTCTTGATTTGATTCAGAGTCAGAATCTACCTCTGACTCGGAAGCTTTCAACTCGGCCACAAGTGACTGCTTGGAGCGACATTCTTCGGTGTTGTGCCAAGGGATTTTATGGTATTCACACCACTTTCTTGTGTCCTTCTTCGACTTCTCATTACCCTTATTGGGTTGTGGCTTGGACTGGTTGTCCTGAGAGTGGCCATAATTGCTCTGTCCCTTGTTTTGTGGGTTGGGGTCACCTTTTTCCTGCTTTGGTTGTGAGGATTTTGCAGATCCAAACTCTCGTCGCTCCTGCTTAATTTTTTGCTCGATCTTGACAACATATCTATAAGACGCACCTAATGATGCATTGTCCAGAAAATTCATTTCTGTTTGAATTTATCTATGCAGAAAGTCGTGGTATTTGAGCATCAAATGTTATTCAGAGTCTTTAATACCCAATTTGGTGTGCATGGTATGGAAAATATTGTTGAAATATAGTACTGTTTGATCCCTTTCGTGATGCAGCGTGGTCCATCTTGTGTATTGGTCCTCATAGCTTCCAACAGGGTAGTACTATTATTTAATGGAATCCCTTAAGCAATCCCATGTGGGGGAGACCGCAAATATTTTATATTCCTCTATGGACCTTTGCTCAGAGTAAGTATCCCACCAATCCTTAACATGGGGGACAACCTTAAGGAGTGCAAAAGTAATGTTTTCCCTATCGAAAAAATTGTGGAGAAAAAAATACAACATTTACATCATTTAATCCTTCAAATAATGGAATATCAAAATTTACTTGTAACTTGAAGGGGGTTTCAAGGTCATTTGATGAAGATGCGTCTCATGTGGGCAATCATCGAAGGATCTGTGCAAAGTTGTCCATCATTTCATTCCTTTGTCGTGCAAGGGATTCCTCGAGCAACAGTTTAAAAGGATCTCATGTGCCATCATATTTCTTCTCTTCCCCCATGAGTTTTTGTTAGGCACGATGCAACCGATCTTGCAAAGGCTCGACTAGTTCGAGTCCCAACTTCTTGTACCTAGATCTTGTTGGGGACATGCATGAAGAAAAATAAATGAAGTGCAGACCGCTCTGATACCACTAATCCATATTTATGAGAGGAACGAAATGAATAACATACCTAATACCATAACACAAATATATGGAGAACAGCAACAGATATCCAATTAACAATATCTTCTATTAAATAAATAAAATAAGATGAAACTATAAAATTGTAGAACTGAAAACAACTTGCTCGAATAGTGGTAGCTACTCTGAGAAGAGATGTGGCTGCTACGTGCATCCGTCTGAGCATAATCATTACAATGAGGCTCCATAGGAATTTTTAACATTATTCATGAATTCCAAAACCATAGACATCCAAAAACCTAACCCTAAGAGATGAAACGCCAAAAGTTATGTGGGCCTCGATGGGTAAGTTGGTACCTCAACTTCCCAAGGTCGTAACATTTTCATACGACCTCCATTTTAGACGTGTGATAGCCCGTTGGAAAGGTCTTTTCAATAAATACATATTATGCCATCAAAATTTGACTTTGTCTATAGTTTGACTATGGAAATCTAAAAAAGCATTGTTTAGGTCCCCAAAACAACCCTAGAAGTACAAAACGATGTACTAACATGAAAAATTCCAAACTAAGCCATTTGGAATAGGTGGGCGGGCACCAATATCTTTTAAGCCATAATATTGGCTCATTACCCCTTAATTGGGGCATATTATATTAGTAATGTTATTTTATTTATGTCGACATTAGGCCATTAGTTGTAATTATACCTCCTAGTCTCCTATATATACCAAGGAGACATTTTCATTTTGAGTCATCTTGTACTTGAACATTTAAGTGGGCTAAAAGGAGGTTGCCCCCTCGAAGAGGCTTATTATCTGAAATTATCTCTTTTTCAAGGCGTTGAGTACTTTTTCTGAGGTTTTTCTATGCTATATTGATATTTGGTTCTTAGCATATGGTATCAGAGCTCAAGGTCTTGGGGTTTCGTTGCTACATATGAGACACCGTGGAATTTTCGCTATAAATTTGTTTCTACAACGTTTCCGAAGGAACGACTTGGAGGATATTTAGTAGACGGATCAAGGTACATTGGGTTCAAAATTTATCTCCTGAGGCCTTATACTTTCGGAGATACATCCTGTACAATATAGGGTTCTGGAATCATCCTGAAATGAGTCATTGCGGAATTTTCGCTATAAAAAAATTTCTGTAACGTTTCAGACCCTGAAATTTGGAGGCCATTTATAGAAATTAGTAAGGTATATGTGGTAAAAATTTCATCTTCTGGATCATCTTAAATTTGTAGATACACCTTGTGTAAGATAGGGTATCTGACTAGTCCTATTGACGAGTCTCAAGAAGGTGTTCTAGGTAAAACAATCATAACTTCTTGCTAGAGTATCCAAATTGAGTGGGACTGGTTTCATTGGATTGTGGACAGTCTGTAGTATTTTGGATGCGAGTTTCATAATTTGATATCAATTATTTTGTGTGGGGCATGCTATACAAGTGAGATCTCCTGGAGAGGCCAAAAATCGGCAAGTTGTGAGGAAGTTATTGTAAATTCCACTTGGCACATCCAATTTTGATCAGACCTGTGGCATTGCAGAGAAGAAATATCAGAGAACTACCTAAAAGAAAGTTTCATACCCAGA
>JZKD02S0189163.1:1769044-1792595 GCA_000966675.3 Picea glauca | reverse complement strand
CCTCCTAACTTGGAGAGTCATTTCTTCCTTTTTCAATAAGAAGGAAGTTGTTTCCACGAGCTTCATCTTGAGTACGCAAACTCTTTCATCTTGGATAGAAGCTTTACCAAAATGTTTGCTTATCTGCTCATCTATGGAGATATGTATAGGAGAATCATTTTCTCCTTTCTGGACTTCATCATGGATAATGTAATGCTTGATTTCAAAAGTACTTTAGTCTGGAACACTGTGAAGGCTTCATGTAGATCTAACAATAGAGTATATCATAGTTGGAAAACTAGAACATATCCATGTGGCACTTCTTCTATCATCATGAGATATGATCTACTGAGTAATCATCTTGATGTTATAGGAAATCTTCACCACGCTTCTGTTGTGCACTAGAGGTTCTCCACCAAGTTATCTTCTTCTATCTGCATACAAGGGTCTCTTTCTGGTATGCCTCAAAGTCTTGAGATTGCTATTCATACGCTCTTTATTCAATTTCTCTGGGGAACATTCTTGCATTCATCTGATGTAGAATTCTAACTCATGGATGTTGCAGATGATATAATGACTCATGTAGAGATAAGTCTGGTTTACTGGAACAAGTAATCATCATAGTATTCTCCTTCCATCTGGGAGAGCCTATAGTTCTAGATATTCGCAATGCTTTCATTCATAAGTCTTCCATACACTATTCTTCATCACGACTTTCAGTTCCTCTGCTTGATTGATTTTATTGAGTTTATATCAGGCTAACAATCTTATGATTCTTGATACAATGACTGGTTGTTCTGGCTTTTATTTCTTTCTTGGAATCTTCATGTTCTCCCTGATGTTTTTCTTTATCTCTTGGGTTCATGGAGTTTCTTATAGATTCCAATGCCCTAAAGATTCCATTTCTTCTTTTCATCATAGGATCACAGATCTGGATGGACAACCAGGGATACTTTAAGGCTTTTCTTCGAAGAAGACTTCTTCTAAGATTGAACTGAACACGTACTGTCTTTTATGGCTACTACCATGGATATATACTTCATCATTTTCAATGGATCATAGGATTAGCTCCCTCCTAACCCTTGCTTCATGTAAGAGTGCATATAATCGGCTTCCTCCGTCTAACAGAGTCCATGCTTCCATCTACATCCTTACTGTCTTCTGCAATATATAATTGGCTCTCTTGTCTAACAGAATCCATGCTTTCGTCTTGTTGTCTTCTACAAAACGTCATAAGTCTTTTTTCAATTTCCTCTCGATTGTTGACTTCTTTCTGTCTTTGCTTCTTCTAAGTCTCTTCATGATTGATTCGTCTTAACTTGCAATAGCTTCCACATGATTTGTATTTCATTCTTTCATGTGTATTATCTAATGATATCTATTTTCATCTTGTTTGTTCTTTCATAGGTATAGTTCTTCTTGGAACACATTATCTTCCAAGAGATAGATATACAATATATGTACAGAGACGATGAAAACAAGATATGTACAAGAAATAAGAAGATCAGTGTTGTTACCTTTTAGAAGAAGAAGTCTCTTCCATCCTGCTTAGTCTTCTTTGTAGGTTCCTTTTCTTTGGCAACTGATGCTTCGTGTTTCTCCTTCCTTTTCTTTAGCTCGGGACAATGATTCTTGTAGTGACCATACTTTCGACAATTGAAGCATTGCACTTCTGAAATGTCTTTCTCTTGATTTGGCTTCCTCCTTGAACCAAACTTCCTTTTGTTCCTGAATTTCTTGAATATTGTTGTGAAAGCTTGATCATCGTACTTCTTTTGGGGTTTCTCTTTTGCATTGATCCTTGATTCTTCTTGAGCACAACAAGACCAAAGTTCTTCAAATGTCGGATACTCATTCCTTGTGTTCATGCTTGCGGCAAATGCATCCCACGTCTTGGGAAGACCATTGAGTACTATGTTCACTAATTCCTTCTCTTTAGTGATCTCTTCAATAGCTTGTAGTTGATCTCTTAACTGGAAGATCCTTACAAGGTATGATGTTATGCTGTCATCCTCATTCATCTTCATGTCACGGAGCTCATTCTTCAGACTCATAACTTGTCCAATGTTTCTGACTAAGAAGATATTTGTTAGGGCATCGTACATCTTCTTTGATGAGTCAAGATGGGAGATGTAGGGTATCAAGTGGTCTTTTATAGAATCCACTATGATACTCATGTCATTGATGTCAACATCTTTGAACTTCTCCATAGCTGCAACATTCTGCAATTCCTTCTCTTTTCCTTCTTCAAACTCTGGCTTCACGATCTTTCCTTTCACGATATCCAATACTTTATTCTTGGCAAGGATGAGGTCAATCCTTGTTTTCCACGCTATGAAGTTAGAGGCTCCATCTAACTTGTTCTCAGACTTCATAGAGTTAGTCATGTCTTGCTTGACTTGGTCAAACCCTAGATTTCACCAGAAATTCAAACTTCACGTCTTGGCTTGCTGAGAGTGTCAGGAGATGCGCTAGGCTAGAATGCACTGATCTCTCTGGAAATTAGGTCAATTCATTCACTTAAGGTGTCTCAAAAAGAGGATTAGGGTTTCTCCAACTGCTCATGCTAGTAACCCTAGCGACAGTGTCTTAGAAGCTGCTTCTGCTAGTAACCCTAGAGGCAGTTCCTCAACGAGCTCAATATCCTAGCGGTTATGTTTCCTTTCAGCGTTTAGACTGAATGAAGGAGGTGTGGGCCCATAAATTGTTAGAATATAGAATATTGTGCTCGTTTTACCATTGACGATACCCTCATCACCCAACCATAGGCCGAAGCCACCCTCTGAGCACCTTAACCTTGACTGAGAATTAATCTAGAAGCAAACCCTAGGGTAGATAGCCAAACAAGGTGTAGCGCATATTTCTCCAAGGATAGCGCACCAACAATAGCTGATCAGATAGTCAAAACCCTAGCCAAGAGATAGTCCAAGCCAACACTGAAATTAGTTGCTGCAGCAGCTGCACCTGCAACTCTCCTCCACACATGCGCACCAAACTGGGAACTGCAGTGCACACCAGTTGCTCTCTACAATTCTAATATGTGTCAAATGAGAACTGGTGCCATGTATTTATAGTGGTGCTGCCAGATTTTTTGGGGCCGACTTCTGCTTCTGGATATATGTTTGTTTAGTATATTATTATTATTTCTGGCCGACTTCTTCTCTTGGAGGCTAATAACCTAATATAAATTATCTTCTTGAGCTGACAAGACTTCTAGGGTTATTAGCCAACTCATTAGGGTTTTCTCTTTCTTTCCAGAGTATTTTATTCTCGTCAGGTTTACACGTGGAGGTAAATACCTCCCGCGGCTACCATAATATTAACACCTGGCACACTACAACCGTTGTCGATTTCACCCGCTATTTGGAAGGATATCTCTATGAATTCCATTGATGGATTACCTAAATCAAGCAATAAGTTAGTCATCATAGTGGTAGTTGATTGTCTTTCCAAGTATGCTCATTTTTTTGCTCTTCAACACCTATTTACGACCTCCACTGTGGCTCATTTTTTCATGGACCATGTCTTCAAGCTTCATGGAATGCCTCATTCTATTGTTTTTTTATCAAGATCTCACTTTCACCAGCAATTTTTGGCAATAATTGTTCAAGCTAAAGGGCACCTAATTACATCTTCGAACCTCCTATCATCCCCAGACTGATGGTCAAACTAAAGTTGTCAACAAGTGTTTGGAAACATATTTGAGGTGTTTTGCATCTGAAAGACAAATCCAGTGGTCTCAATGGTTACCACTAGCCGAATGGTGATACAACACTTCCTACCATACAACTACTCGCATGACTCCTTTTGAAGCAGTATATGGACAAAATTCACCTTTAGTTCTCTCATACATGCCCAGTGTCTCGAAGGTCCAGGGCGGTTGACCAAAGTCTTATAGTTCATGAGACTATTCTCCATACCCTCAAAGAGAATTTGGTAATGGCTTAGAATCACATGAAGCAACAATCAAATCAAGGTCACTCCAAACGTTAATTTGTTGAAGGAGACTAGGTGTTTCTTTGATTGCAACCTTATAAGCAGAATTCACTCAAGGATGAACATTGTCAGAAACTGGCGCCCAAATTTTATGTTCCTTATACAGTTCTCAAGCATGTGGGATAGGTGGCTTATCAGTTAGCATTGCCTAGTCATTCTAAGATCCATCCTATTTTTCATGTCTCCTACTTAAAGAAGGTGATTGGAACTAAGTGTCAAACTCAAACTAGCCTCCCCGAGTTGGATGAAAAAGGCTCCATATGGTTGCGGCCACAAGTAGTCTTGGACCAGCGTGAGTGTCATCTTCGTCAGCGCACCATCAAGGAAGTGTTAGTATAGTGGAAAAATACAACTTCAACCGATGCCACCTAGGAGCCAACTACCATTCTACAACAATTTCCTCATCTAAAGCCTTGAGGACAAGGTTGCTTTTTAAGGGGGAGGGCATGTTAGGGACCTAACCTCCCTAACCCCTAAAGTAGGTAGAATAATATATTTTCCATGTAATAAAGTCCAATATTAATAATTCCTAGTAATAAGGAAGAATAAGTCAAATGTAAGAAGACCTAATAGAAGCTTCCGCTTATAGAAGATCTTCCTCTAGATTGTCCTTTTGGTAGATAGATTTAGTATAAATAGGAGTTGAGGGCATGAGAATTTTTGTCTTGGAGATTATTGTGATAGAGATCTACTTTGCTGGAGGTTTCCCTCTCAAAGAAGCAAGTGAACATTGATATCATTAATAAAGGTGCTCTTTCTAGTGTTATTATGGTATTAATATGATATTGTTCTTGTTATCTCATTGTTGTTCTGCCATTACTTGCTAAAATATTTTTGTTCTACATACTATTTTATATCTCGAATATTGTAGAAGGAGAAAATCAAGGACTTAGGACAACAATTCAAGGTCAGATGAAAATCATCTCTTCCAAAGGCTCACAAACACCATGTGAAGTAGAGCAACCTCAACAACATCCATGTGCAATCAGCTTCTAGAATAGCACCCAAACACATGTGGACACATAACTAAAGCTTAATTAGCCAAGTTTCAAATATGTATATCTGCATTTTATGATGCTCATAGGATAGAATCCTTCTTAGGATAAGAATCTCTTTTCATGTAAAAGTTTTTGGAAAACTTCAATACTTTGAAGAATTTCATTTCCTTCTTTTTTTGGATGATATGCCATGAACACAAGAATATGTACTTTATGGCTGGTTTTAACATTGTTACAACCATCTTTTATGTATAAATCATTACTTGCTCTTGTTAAAAAAAACAATGGACACATGTTATTAGATTAACTATACACAAATTTAAGAATGGTATGAACAATAGGAGGAAAAACATTGTTATGGAAGCTATTTTTTTTTTTTTTGAAATAACCATATTGAAATGAAATTAGGCAACCTATTATGTTATGTATACTTCATCCACCAAAAGGAAAAGAGATCAAATATACTCGTATGCATACCATAGTCCACTAGTGACTATCTTTATACAACATCCATTGTACTAGATGCAATTTGATTCACTTTCTTATATGTATATATGTGTGCAATATAAACATGGTAGATTAGATTGATAGCATTAGCTATTGCTAAAATCGAATAGAAATAATCAAATTTATGCCTATTTACGTTGCTCATGAACCTTAGTGCCCTCCTCCTTTGGTTACTCTCTCAAATATGGTAAACAAATGAATAACACTTTTATTAATAGTTTGTCTAGTCATCATTCCATAAATAATATAATGAATAACACTTTTATTAATAGTTTGTCTAGTCATCATTCCATAAATAATATAACGAGATAATATTAATCTCATTAAGCTCCATCATAAATAAACCTTACATTTATTATCATATCAAATACCAAATGGCCATTAGAACATTGAATCAAGGTTGATTTTTTTTAACTAATGAGAATTCAAGAAAACACACACATAATTTAAATTGACACGGTTAACATTTGTATTAAAAGGAGGCTGCAATCACATTGTACTTTGAATTAATACAAAGAAAAATTGAAATATTTAATATCAGGATTTCAAAAAGACTCAAATTTTAACAAATGGTTGAATACAATATGTGTAGTTCTTACATATGTGGAAATAAAACTATAAAACCTATTGGTATAAAGTTTCATAAACTAAGCTAGTAACAAAACTACCTTACAATGCATAATAAGACCTTACAATGCATAATAAGACATGGTATTAGAATAAAACATGTCCACTAAGGGCTTTGTGTTTGATTATTACCTCAAAGTTGAACTCTAAGGTTGCATTTTTATTTTCCATGTCTCCTTACACTTATTGAACTACTTATTCATCCTTAACTATTGTTCTAACATAACCAATAGACATCTTGGGAAGAGAGGCCAGAGAATGTGAGTTCCTAGCAAGACCTAGGACAAATTTGTAAAGCGTGTGAAATTTTTCTTCCAATTTCTCCATTTGATTGCTTTAACGAGCCACTACTTCTTATAACTCAACATTATTAGATCTCTAAGAACCAATTTGACTTTCATTTTTCTACTATAATGAGAAAATGGCCACCCATTAATCCTCAATTTGGAATGTGCTTCTACCTTGACTTGTATAGAGGTCTAAAATTTCACAAGGGATATAGTGATTGGAGTGCTTGTGGCTCTCCATTATTTTAAAAACCTTAAATTTGAACAAAGTGCTGGAACCAAAGAAAATAATTGACAACTTCCAGATCTCTAAGAACCAATTTGACTTGTCATTTTTCTACTATAATGAGAAAATGGCCACCCATTAATCTTCAATTTGGAATGTGCTCCTATCTTGAATTGTACATAGGTCTAAAATTTCACAAGGGATATAGTGATTGGAGTGCCTGTGGCTCTCCATTATTTTAAAAATCTTAAATTTGAACAAAATGCTAGAACCAAAGAAAATAATTGACAACTTCCAAATCGAGAAGACCAGAGTGAGGGCATAACATGGGTCGAGAGCTAAAATAGAAGCCCAATTCACTTGGCAAAGTGGACAAATCCAAACCATAGGACCTTATTAGACCTTTGAGATGAAGATTGCAAATTTGAACCTACAAATGATACCATGTTAACATTCCTAAATCACCTACAGAGGCCATACACTACAAAAAAGAGAATCCCATCTTTGTTGCTCAATTACATCATTTTGCACTTATTGTCTATCCCTCCACCATGCATGTAGTAATGAAAGGGAAGTACATGAGGTTAGGTTGAAGTCATTCCACTTGTCCACTAGCTCCATTAGCATGCATAACCTATGGTTTGTTAAACTTAATCATGTGAGGTAAGAGTTGGTTGGAACCCCCTCATTTATATTCAACATTCCAATGTTTAATGCAACCACCTCAGTTGCTTTGATGTCAACCAGGCTATTAAAGGAGCTCAATACCTAGTAGTATTCTATGATAGAAAATTCCTCTCCACCCCTTGAACTCTATTTATTAGTGTAGAGAGGCTTGAACTCTAAGTGATCAATTGATTTTGCATTTGTCTGATTATGATTGAGAAATCTCTAATAATAATTAAGTTTATTGAGAAATCTCTAATAATAATTAAGTTTTTTATTCTCCTTCATTTGAGAGTCCTTAAACCCTGATATAAAGCTAGTGCTCTTGCTTGATTGGATTCTCCTAACTCTTAGGCAAAGATTATTTTTTTAATTTTTTTTTTAATCAAAGATGACCCCACACCTACCATCCCTAAAAACAAAGTATTTTTCAACTCAACTTTGAAAAAACTATAATTTTGCAATGCCAAATCCAAAATTAATTGAAAAAATAGCCTCTTTCCTAGGAATTGGCTAGGAATTGAGGAAACATAGTAGACCAAAAAAATTGGAAACATATTAGCTTCACTTTCTTAAATGTATATATGCATGAAATATAAATATTGCACATAGATTGGTAGTATGAGGTATCACCAAAAACTAATAGAAGTATTCCAATTTGCACATATTTATATTTATATTGTTTATGAGCCATAAAATTATTAAATTAATATTTTTTAATTAATTATAATTTTTAAAAAAGTTTCGAAGGTGTAGTTCAGTCAGTGATAGAGTGTGTTGTTAAGTCAATTCGTATTGTTAAAGTTACTGGTTCAAAACTGCAAGGACAAAAAATCCAACAATGTTAAGAGTTGGTGTGGCTCATGCCAAATTAACAAACAAAAAAATTTTTAATTTTTAAAAAATCATAAAAAAAAATTCTAATAAACTTTACAATACATAAACCCAAAATTAATTAATTTTTTTTTTTAAATAATTAATAAAAAATGTCAAACCAATATTTTTTCCAAAAAAAATCATAAAAAAAACTAAAATAATTAACTTATAAATTAAAGAATAAATAAAAAAAGAAAATACTAAAAACATGCAATATATTCGGGGTGATACCTATGGAAGGGGTCATTCTTAGTTCGAGCCAAAATATTAAGTTGAAGTTCCTTTAATAATCAAGTTGAGTATGCCCTACTCCAAGGCATTTAATTAGCCAAGGCAAACACAATCAGATTCTTAGTTCAAGGCTCTATAATTAGGCGAGTCCATCGCACCTTGAAGGCCATTCCCCACGTTACCTTCTACCACATATTACAGGAAAATAATGGATGAGCCGAAATTCAAGCCAATATAGCCACTACTTTGGCAAAAGGGATTTAATGTATCAATGTGAGGTCTTTCCACAATCCAATTCAGCGAGGGGATACTGGAGAAATTAGGGGAGTTCATCATCAAGTTGAACAGGAAAATAGTAGATACTGGAGAAATTAGGGAAGCTCATCATCAAGTTGAACAGAAAAATGGTTGAACTGCTGAAATCAGTGTGTGAAAAAGTCTGTCCCATAAACTATTGTTAGCCTAGTGAACATTAAAATTACTTCTTCTTCTTCTTAAACTTGGATTGAGACATCAACAAAACAATTAGCATACCACCTCCACATGTCATTCCCTCTACGGACTGGATATTAGTACCCTCCTCCGCACATTGTTCTCCTGTTCACGGTGGGACATTCTCGTTATTCTACATCTGGATTTGGATCATGGAGCTTGTGCATATCTTACACATGAATTAAAAAGGGAAACAACAATATTCCATCTAATTAGGATTAATAATAAAAAAATTAAAATAGTATGTGAGCTTTTACAATTTATTCTTCAAAACAAACACGTCGATTCAAAAACTAATTGTAATATCTCAAACACATAATAGGCAAAAACACCATTTAGTAAATGAAAGTTTTGATTTTAAAAAAATCATAAAAATAAATAAATTTATATTTAATTTAAATTATAATTTTACAATTTATGAAATTTAAAATTATTAATTTTTTATTAATAATTATAGAAAATTGATGAAATAAAATTTTTATCAATTATTATGGAGAAAAAAATAAAAATAAAGTAGAATTTTTTTTATTAACTTTGAATATATTTTAAAATTTTAATATATAAACCCAAAAATAATTGAAAAAATGACAAATAATAATAAAGATTCTAAATATTAATAATTAAATAATCATCATAATAATAAATATTCTAAAAATAAAGGTAAACTAATATTTTTTATTTAATTATAATTAAAAAAAATCATAAAAAAATAAAATAATTTTCAACTTAATTTTGAATATATTAAAATTTTTCAATGATGACGATGATGATTAACATCCATTGAGGTCAATTGGTCTATTACATCTTAAGAAGGTAAGAGATTACTTCAATTTCTTTAAAATTGTATTTCTATGTTAAAAAAGCATTGAGAGAAGCATTCCAAGATCTCCAGGATTCTCTAGATATATTGCAACCCCAAACTTCACATCTATATAAGATAAATGGAATGAAGAGAGCGTGAAATAGGATTTTTTGATTTTTTTTTTTATCCCAGAACCAAAGGTCTGCTAATTTACAGTTGTTTTTGAGCCCATAATAAGCTTTACACCTTCCATTTATCCATTTTTCAACCCTGTAGTTCCAATTGAGCTTGTGGTGGATATTGATTCCAAGATACTTGTGTAAAGGAACTTCCTCCAAGATATTGTTGTCATAAACAAAATTATTGTAGGTGATCCTTTTGTATTTAATTATCATAACCTTTGTTTTGTTAGTGTTCACAGTCATGCCCACGCTAGAGAAAAAGTCCTTGAGGATTATTAGCTTCTTACCTAGGTCATAGGGACTCTTCACCACAAGAACAATATCATCAGCATAAAGAAGGATGATGATGACTATAATAGCGAGAGTCGGGCCAACACGACCCACATCCTCCTAACATTCTTTTAATTTATCAATATAGATGTTGAAAAGGGTAGGGGAGAAGGGACAACCTTGCTTGACTCCTATATTACAGTTAATTTCTTCTGACAAACCCTCAGTGTTCCTAAATGTGGCAATAACTTTCTCATATAGCTTTACTGCAACAAATCTTAACTCAAAAGGGACTTTAAGCTCTTATATAACCTATTCTAGAGGTTAGTCTTGGGCACACTGTCAAAGGCTTTTCTAAAATCAACGAAACAACAAAGGAGATAGATTTTATCATTATGACACTCCTCTACAATTATCCTAAATGTAACGAGGTGGTCCATAGTGGAATGGTAGCCTCTAAATCCAGCCTGGCCTCTAGGTCTTTTTCCATAGCTTTCTAGCCACGTGTCAATCTTCTTTTCCAAAATACTTCCATATAGCTTAGCTAAAATGGTGCTAATCATAATGGTCCTATAATTATCTAGGGATTGCTTTTATCCCCGCTTTTAAAATAGGTACAATGAGGCTTTGAGTCCAAGGTTTTGGGAAGCCTTGTTGGATAGATAAATTGAAGAGCTTATGTATGTGAGTGATGAGGATAGGTTCAATTTTTAATATTTCAGCTTGGTAACCTTTGATGTCCTTAGCTTTACCTTTTGAGAGCCGCTTAACCCCAAACTTAATGTCCTCTATAGAAAACACTTCATCCGTTGTAGAGTTGTTTGGCATATTGTCCATGATGTTAGGGGATTCATACATATTTTTAAGGTAGAAATTATAGTCCTTCAAGGGAATCTTAAATTATTTTCTTTAGTTTCACGAGTTAGAATTTGCCTCCAGAATTTCTTAGGATCTATCTTAAATAGGTGCAAAAGATTCTCTTGCTTTCTATTTATGTAATCTTTTTTCTGTTTAATTAAGGTTGTGTATCTATTTATATTATCGTATTTTAAAGATGCATTGGAAGCATCCCTAATGGATTTTCTAGCAATTTTACATTCATTATCATACAAAGGGTTAGTTGTACATACTATTTTTCTTTTTATATAGCACCTCAATGGAGAATTTGTTAATTAAAATAGAGAGGGTTGTTGTTAAATTCTACTAGTTAGCTTCAATGTTGTTCTAATACAATATGAGTTTTAAAGCATTGCTTGAGTCTTTTAAGAAGAGATAGAATTTTTGTTTGTCAAAAAGTAAGTGCCTTTGGTTGTCAGAGTGCTCCTCTATAGATCTTTTTTGCATGGAAAAGTTTAGAGTTAGGGTTAGAGGTCGATGATCAGAGTTAGGTTTTTGGTCATCTAAAAGATCAAAGTTTACTATTTGGTTGTATATGAGGATATACGATATTACATAATCAACAACACTGCTAGCCAACCCATGGAGACAAGTCATCCTGTTATAATTTGGCCACTTCTTTAGACCATTGCAAATTATTAAATCTTGAGAACTACAGAGCTTGATTAACTCAGTACCAAACAAATTCTCGATCAGGTATTCAGAGTTTCTTTTGTAACTGATAGCTAAGACAAGGTCTTCATCTATCCAAAGAGGATTAGGGTTGGAGTCATTACTTAAAATAATAGCTTGATTGGTTGTAGTTCTAGCATTAAAGTCTCCTAACAAGAGGACACTACCTTCATTTTTCATATTGTAGATATCTTGATCTAAGCTTTTGTAGGCATAATTATTATCTAGATTGTTTTTTGTATAAAAAGTAGAGTTAATAGGTGCGAAATAACATATTGCTATATAAATATTCTTAGCGTTAATATCAAATATCTCCATCCATATGTACTGATTGAGAGGATATTTCTTATGAAGTCAGATGTGAAGAGAGATGTTCATTTTTATGTAACATGTTATGTCTCCAATCCATCTACTAGAGGACTTCTTGTCCCATGTGGACCACAAAACAAATCCTTCGATATTAGGGACCTTACATTATTCATGCTCCCAAGTTTCAATCAAGAGAATAATGTCAATGTCACTGGAGATCAAGCTTTGTATAGGCCCTTTACTCCATGGAAAACCACGACAATTCCAAAAGAGGATATAGGGTGTCCCAAATTGCTATTTATCGTTATCTTTTTGGTCTCTATCCCTAATAATAGCCTTTCAATTTCGAATGATTTCCCATTTCCCTTCCTTCCTGGCTTTTTTCACCTTTTGAACTTCCTTCCTTCCTGTCTTCTTTCACCTTTTGAACTACCTTCCTTAATTCAACTTGGTCCTTTGGAATGAGGTCTTCATTGATAAACATTCATGACCATTTTAATCTTGGATTTTTTCTTAGTACGCCATATTTATGGTCAATAGAGCTTACCTTAACCCAGATCAACCTATCTTTATGTTCAATTATTTTCCCAACCTCTTTGCTTCTATGAGGCAAGTTGTCTCAATTTGTGGTTTTATTTTTAATTTTTCTTTAACTATTGTGAGGGTGTTCTCATCTTTCTTCTCTTTTACACCAAAAATTATGAGGTTCAAGGCTCTTTAGCTATGTTCATTTATGAGTTTGTTCATTTCTTCTTATAATATTTAATACATAAACCTTAAAATAATTGAAAAAATAAAACAATAATCAACACTCTAAACAATGATTAATAATTTAAAAATTAATTATAATCATTCTAAACATATATTAATGATTTAAAAAGTGTCCATGGGATGTAGCTTGGGTAGTTTGGAGGAATGATTGTTATCCTCCCCACCCAAGTTCATATCCTTGGAGTGACATGTTTGTGCCCGTAATGGGTCTATAAGATACTTTTGTTGTTGAGCACCTAATGTTCCAAAAATTAATCGGCTTCCCATGTTCCTTCTCAGATTTCAGGGGGTTATTCGTGGACGTTTCTAGCACCGATCTCTGATGCGGTGAACCACATGAAAACAAAAATTAATTATTTAAAAATTAAAAATACTATTCTTTTATTAAAAATAAATTTAATTAATAATATAACTTAAAATATTAGTGAATCAAGTTGAGAGCGCGTGACCTAGGGTTCTCTGTCATCCACTGAGCACTTATGCTACTTTCAGAATGGCAGTGGTTGGAGGTGTTGATGATTGTAGCTTCATGAGACATTCTTCAGGTCATTCTCCTCTGGACTGAGTTTAGACGATCTTTGAGAATGCCCATGTGATGGATGAGTCATACTCCTCTCGACTGAGTTGAGATGATGTGTGTGGTCTCTTGTCACACTCCTCTAGAATGAGTTGAGATGAGTTGAGATGGTCTCCTGATAGACTCCTATGGACTTAGTTGAGTCGACTGGAGATGGCTCTCCAGATAGTACTCCTATGGATTTAGTTGAGTTGATCTGTTGAGGGTGACATCCATGTGGTTGAGCACATGTGGACTTGTCCCTAGTGGCAGAGCACTAGACGATGTGTGAGAGATCATTTCTATATTGTCTACGAGTAAGATTATTGTGAAACCCTAAGATGGACGTGGTTCCAAAATATGAGATCAGATCCAACAACATCGGTAACAACATTCAATTTATGCTTGATTAAGCGGTTATAGGCAAGTTCATGGGCATTTTTCCCTCGAAAAAATATCTAGAGTGGTGGATTCAAACCCGTTGGAAGCCTAAGGGTGAGATCAAACTCAAGCTCGACTCTAAAGGTTTTTTTTCAACAATCTTTCCCATTATTGAAGACAATGATCATGTGTTTGAAAATGGCCCATACTTTTTTAATTCAGTCGATCTTTGCCTTCATCCATGTACTGCAAAATTCAGTCTCGAAAAGGAAGATTTCACAATTGTGCCAATTTGGATAAGGCTTTACTCCCTGTCACAAGAATTCTAGGAAGAAGAAATTATGGAAGGAATTGGCAATGCCCTTGGCACCTTTTTCAAAACCTTTGAAGTCACAAAGAAGGGTCGATATACCTCATATGCCCGAATATGTGTATCCAATGTACTCCCAGAATCCATTTGTCTGCGCCATCAAGAAACATAATGGCTTTAGATGCTAGACTACTAGCACATCCCCTTTTGATGTAGAAAGTGTCATCATCACAAACATCTCTTTAGAGATTTTCCTCTCAACAAACCAATTCCTCCAATGAAGAACAACCCAACAAGGGATGCAGATGGTTTCGAAACATTTTCAACAAGAAGGTGTAACACCAGAAAGAAGATTGTTCCACCTACACAAACAGAGATTACTAACAACAAAAAATTAGAGACTCTCTAGCTCACTCTAAAGGACTCATAACAAGGTCAAATCCCAGTAGAAAACCCCCAATCACCTCAGGAGGAACCTAAAATCATGGAGGAGACTCAAGAAGAACAAATAAAGTGCCAAAAAATCATAGAACTAGTTAGCGAGGAGATCAAAGATCCATACGCATAAATGAGACAGGAAGAAGAGAATAAAGGGGACTAGGGAGACGCTGAAGAAATAGAGCTGACAAACCTGATCTTCAAACCCCAATGACAACATGGAGGAAACAAGACCCTACCTCTATTCTAGAACAACAAATATAGATGGTAAAAAAGGCCTTAGTCAGAAGAAAATTTTGCCATGTGACACACCAAAAAGGTAATCCATTGTCCTCCTCCTGTGTTCATCTTGGATTCAAAGCTATTGATACCAAAGAAGCAGCCAAATCAGATAAATAATAAAAAAAATAGGATGAAGAACCAATAAACAAATCCTTCAAGAACTTGGTGAAATGCTCATTAACTCGGGAAGAATAACCCTGATGACAAACTCATTCCCCCTTAACCCCCATTGTTCCTCATGAATCTCATCTCCTAGAATATTAGAGGTTTTAATGGACAAAACAAGCATCGCATGATGAATAAATGTATTGTTAAATAAAATCCCTCTGTTATCCTTTTGCAGGAAACCAAATGCCCCAAAAACACCCTCACTAATCTGACAACCAAATTATGGAAAAATTCTCAAGCAATTACCATTGACGATCGGGGCATGGTGAGAGGTCTAGCCATCATTTGGAATTCGACCGAAATCTCCTTAACCATCTTCCTCTCCACTTCCCGTACCTTCTCAACCCACTTTCAAATCTTGGGTACTACTTCTTCATATTTCATCACCAATGTTTATGGTCCACCTACTGCCCCAACAAAAGACCTCTTCCTTAACTCCCTTTAGGGTCTCAAAGACATTGTTGGGGATTGTCACTCGATCATTGGAGGGGATTTTAACCTCATTACCTCCCTTGAAGAAAAGCATGGGGAAATTCATCGTCTTGATCATACCTCCCTTAATTTCAAAGATGGCATTCACGACCTCAATATTCTAGACATACCCTCTTCTAATGTAACCCACATTTGGAATAATTGTAGAAAAGGAGCTAACCAGATTACTTCCAGACTAGATCGCTTCCTCATCTCAATCCTTGTTAATGGCTCCACCTCTACCAATTTCACTCATTCCTGTGGCATTCACCAGAGAGACCCTCTCTCACCATTCCTCTTCATCTTGATGGTGGAAGGTCTTGGTCATGCTCTCAAGGCATCAATCACTCAAAGGAAAATCAAATGGATTTTCTCGCATGGGGAAGACCTTATGATGACTCACCAACAATTTGTGGATGACACGATGCTAATGGGGGTCCCCACTGTTTGAGAAGCAATTAAGACAATAAAGCAAGTGCTTACAGATTTTATGGATTCCTTAGGCACTTCCATCAATCAAGGTAAATCTCCACTCTTCTTCTTCAATACTCATACTACTATTCAAAACAACATTTCTCGAATTCTAGGATTTCAACACAGTTTCTTACCTTCCAATTATCTCGGTGCTTCGCTAAATGACAATGCACTAAGAAATGCTACTTGGGAAGATATTCTCACCAGAATGGATAAAAAAATGGCCAATTGGACTTACCACTCTCTAGATTTTCCAAGCCACCTTGTTCTTCTCAAATCAATCCTTCAAGAAATGCCTCTCTATCTCTTCTTGGCTCTTGCGGCCCCCAAATCTATAGTCAGGGTGGTTCACAATATGCAACGCTCCTTTTTATGGGGAGGAGAAAAAAAAGAGAGAAAATGGGCACTAGTCAGTTGGGAAAAAAATTGCAGACCAAAATTGGAGGGAGGCCTTAGGTATTCAGGAGATGTTATGTGGTCTTTCCTTCTTGATGAAAAAGTGGGCAAATGGTAACTCCTACAAAACCATGTTTTGTTAGGTTTTCATAAGTTAGGATTTTGTTTGACCAGGAGCTAGAGGAAAAGGGAGACTTTGGGCCAAATATTTTGATTCCAAATCTACTTCCAGGTGAGATTGGGGACGGGGGGTTGTTGATTATTGAGGAGATTGTAGGCTTCTTTAATGGAGAATATTCCTTTGGAGGTATGTCCCCATCTTAGTTTTCTAGGTCCTTCACGTTTCAAGATTTTTTGGTTTTGAAGTTGTGCCCAAAAATCACCCCATTTCTGATAAGAATCATTCTAAGTCTAGTTTTTTATCGGTATTCAACTTCTCCATTGACTATTCATTAAAGTGTTCCTCCACTATTTCCAAACCCAAATATTTCCTTAAGA
This sequence comes from Picea glauca, assembly GCA_000966675.3. Taxonomy (NCBI): domain Eukaryota; kingdom Viridiplantae; phylum Streptophyta; class Pinopsida; order Pinales; family Pinaceae; genus Picea; species Picea glauca. Next base: position 1,775,833 of record JZKD02S0189163.1, on the reverse strand, counting down.
AGTCATGGTTTATTTTAGGGGTTGAAGGGATTCCCGTGATCCCTAGGTAGGAAGTTGTTGCCATGCATCCTCCCATAAAAGAGTGTGTTTTCCATTATGAACCTCCCAAAAGCAGTGATTTTGAATTATGTTTTTATTTTTCCATGCTATGTTCCAGATTATGGAGCCATTTTTGTTGTCGTAAAGCCTTATAAATTTGTGTTCTGCTTCTTTAGGATAATATTTCATTTTCCATATATTTCCCCATAGATCATTTTTGTTTTGAATCCAACGCCACCAAACTTTTTCCCCTAGGACTGAGATGAGGGTTTTAGGATGACGAAATCTAAGGCCTCCCTCCAATTTTGGTCTGCAATTTTTTTCCCAGCTGACTAGTGCCCATTTTCTCTCTTTTTTTTCTCCTCCCCATAAAAAGGAGCATTGCATATTGTGAACCTCCCTGACTATAGATTTGGGGGCCGCGGGAGCCAAGAAGAGATAGAGAGGCATTTCTTGAAGGATTGATTTGAGAAGAACAACGTGGCTTGGAAAATCTAGAGAGTGGTAAGTCCAATTGTCCATTTTTTTATTCATTCTGGTGAGAATATGTTCCCAAGTAGCATTTCTTAGTGCATTGTCATTTAGCGAAGCACCAAGATACTTGGAAGGTAAGAAACTGTGTTGAAATCCTAGAATTCGAGAAATGTTGTTTTGAATAGTAGTATGAGTATTGAAGAAGAATAGTGGAGATTTACCTTGATTGATGGAAGTGCCTAAGGAATCCATAAAATCTGTAAGAACTTGCTTTATTGTCTTAATTGCTTCTCGAACAGTGGGGACCCCCATTAGCATCGTGTCATCCACAAATTGTTGATGAGTGATCATAAGGTCTTCCCCATGCGAGAAAATCCCTTTGATTTTCCTTTGAGTGATTGATGCCTTAAGAGCATGACCAAGACCTTCCACCATCAAGATGAAGAGGAATGGTGAGAGAGGGTCGCTCTGGTGAATGCCACGGGAATGAGTGAAATTGTTAGAGGTGGAGCCATTAACAAGGGTTGAGATGAGGAAGCGATCTAGTCTGGAAGTAATTTGGTTAGCTCCTTTTCTACAGTTATTCCAAATGTGGGTTCCATTAGAAGAGGGTATGTCTAGAATATTGAGGTCGTGAATGACATCTTTGAAATTAAGGGAGGTATGATCAAGACGATGAATTTCCCCATGCTTTTCTTCAAGGGAGGTAATGAGGTTAAAATCCCCTCCAATGATCCAGTGACAGTCCCCAACAATGGCTTTGAGACCCTAAAGGGAGTTAAGGAAGAGGTCTTTTGTTGGGGCAGTAGGTGGACCATAAACATTGGTGATGAAATATGAAGAAGTAGTACCCAAGATTTGAAAGTGGGTTGAGAAGGTACGGGAAGTGGAGAGGAAGATGGTTAAGGAGATTTTGGTCGAATTCCAAATGATGTCTAGACCTCTCACCATGCCCTGATCGTCAATGGTAATTGCTTGAGAATTTCTCCATAATTTGGTTGTCAGATTAGTGAGGGTGTTTTTGGGGCATTTGGTTTCTTGCAAAAGGATAACAAAGGGATTTTATTTAACAATACATTTATTCATCATGCGATGCTTGTTTTGTCCATTAACACCTCTAATATTCTAGGAGATGAGATTCATGAGGAACAATGGGGGTTGAGGGGGAATGAGTTTGTCATCAGGGTTATTCTTCCCGAGTTAATGAGCATTTCACCAAGTTCTTGAAAGATTTGTTTATTGGTTCTTCATCCTATTTTTTTTATTATTTATCTGATTTGGTTGCTTCTTTCGTATCAATAGCTTTGAATCCAAGATGAACAAAGGAGGAGGACAATGGCTTACCTTTTTGGTGTGTCACATGTCAAATTTTGCTTCTGACTAAGGCCTTTTTTACCATCTATATTTGTTGTTCTATAATAGAGGTAGAGTCTTGTTTCCTCCATGTTGTCATTGGGGTTTGAAGATCCAGGTCTGTCAACTCTATTTCTTCAGCGTCTCCCTAGTCCCCTTTGTTCTCTTCTTCCTGTCTCATTTATGTGTATGGATCTTTGATCTCCTTGCTAACTAGTTCTATGATTTTTTGGCACTTTATTTGTTCTTCTTGAGTCTCCTCCATGATTTTAGGTTACTCCTGAGGTGATTGGGGGTTTTCTACTGGGATTTGACCTTGTTATGAGTCCTTTAGAGTGAGTTGGAGAGTCTCAATTTTTTTGTTGTTAGTAATCTCTGGTTGTGTAGGTGGAACAAGCTTCTTTCTGGTGTTACATCTTCTTGTTGAAAAAGTTTCGAAACCATCTACATCCCTTGTTGGGTTGTTCTTCATTGGAGGAATTGGTTGTTGAGAGGAAAATCTCTAAAGAGATGTTTGTGATGATGACACTTTCTACATCAAAAGGGGATGTGCTTGTAGTCTAGCATCTAAAGCCATTATGTGTCTTGATAGTGTAGACAAATGGATTCTGGGAGTACATTGGATACACATATTCGGGCATATGAGGTATATCGACCCTTCTTTGTGACTTCAGAGGTTTTGAAAAAGGTGCCAAGGGCATTGCCAATTCCTTCCATAATTTCTTCTTCCTAGAATTCTTGCGATAGGGAGTAAAGCCTTATCCAAATTGGCACAACTGTGAAATCTTCCTTTTCGAGACTGAAATTTGTAGTACATGGATGAAGGCAAAGATTGACTGAATTAAAAAAGTATGGGCCATTTTCAAACACATGATCATTGTCCTCAATAATGGGAAAGATTGTTGTAAAAAAACCTTTAGAGTCGAGCTTGAGTTTGATCTCACCCTTAGGCTTCCAATGGGTTTGAATCCACCACTCTAGATATTTTTTCGAGGGAAAAATGCCCATGAAATTGCCTATAACGTCTTAATCAAGCATAAATTGAATGTTGTTACCGATGTTGTTGGATCTGATCTCATATTTTGGAACCACGCCCATCTTAGGGTTTCACAATAATCTTACTCGTAGACAATATAGAAAGGATTTCTCACACATCCTCTAGTGCTCTGCCACTAGGGACAAGTCCACATGTGCTCAACCACATGGACATCACCCTCAACAGATCAACTCAACTAAATCCATAGGAGTACTATCTGGAGATCCATCTCCAGTCAACTCAACTAAGTCCATAGGAGTCTGTCAGGAGACCATCTCAAGTCATCTCAACTCAGTCTAGAGGAGCACGACAAGAGACCACACACGTCATCTCAACTGAGTCGAGAGGAGTATGACTCATCCATCACATGGGCGTTCTCAGAGATCGTATAAACTCAGTCCAGAGGAGAACGACCTAGAGAATGTCTCATGAAGCTACAATCATCAACACCTCCAACCACTGCCCTTCTGAAAGTAGCATAAGTGCTCAGCCGATGACAGAGAACCCTAGGTCACGTGCTCTCAGCTTGCTTCACTAATATTTTAAGTTATATTATTAATTAAATTTATTTTTAATAAAAGAATAGTATTTTTAATTTTTAAATAATCAATTTTTGTTTTCATGTGGTTCACCGCATCAGAGATCGGTGCTAGAAATGTCCACGAATAACCCCCTGAAATCTGAGAAGGAACATGGTAAGCCGATTAATTTTTGGAACATTAGGTGCTCAACAACAAAAGCATCGTATAGACCCATTACCTGCACAAACATGTCACTCCAAGGATCTGAACTTGGGTGGGGAGGATAACAATCATTCCTCCATTAAACTACCCAAGCTACATCCCATGGACACTTTTTAAATCACTAATATATGTTTAGAATGATTATAATTCATTTTTAAATTATTAATCATTGTTTAGAGTGTTGATTATTGTTTTATTTTTTCAATTATTTTAAGGTTTATGTATTAAATATTATAAGAAGAAATGAACAAAATCATAAATGAACATAACAAAAGAGCCTTGAACCTCATAATGTTTGGTGTAAAAGAGAAGAAAGATGAGAACACCCTCACAATAGTTAAAGAAAAATTAAAAATAAAACCACAAATTGAGACAACTTGCCTCATAGAAGCAAAGAGGTTGGGAAAATAATTGAACATAAAGATAGGTTGATCTGGGTTAAGGTAAGCTCTATTGACCATAAATATGGCGTACTAAGAAAAAATCCAAGATTAAAATGGTCATGAATGTTTATCAATGAAGACCTCATTCCAAAGGACCAAGTTGAATTAAGGAAGGTAGTTCAAAAGGTGAAAGAAGACAGGAAGGAAGGAAGTTCAAAAGGTGAAAAAAGCCAGGAAGGAAGGGAAATGGGAAATCATTCGAAATTGAAAGGCTATTATTAGGGATAGAGACCAAAAAGATAACGATAAATAGCAATTTGGGACACCCTATATCCTCTTTTGGAATTGTCGTGGTTTTCCATGGAGTAAAGGGCCTATACAAAGCTTGATCTCCAGTGACATTGACATTATTCTCTTGATTGAAACTTGGGAGCATGAATAATGTAAGGTCCCTAATATCGAAGGATTTGTTTTGTGGTCCACATGGGACAAGAAGTCCTCTAGTAGATGGATTGGAGACATAACATGTTACATAAAAATGAACATCTCTCTTCACATCTGACTTCATAAGAAATATCCTCTCAATCAGTACATATGGATGGAGATATTTGATATTAACGCTAAGAATATTTATATAGCAATATGTTATTTCGCACCTATTAACTCTACTTTTTATACAAAAAACAATCTAGATAATAATTATGCCTACAAAAGCTTAGATCAAGATATCTACAATATGAAAAATGAAGGTAGTGTCCTCTTGTTAGGAGACTTTAATGCTAGAACTACAACCAATCAAGCTATTATTTTAAGTAATGACTCCAACCCTAATCCTCTTTGGATAGATGAAGACCTTGTCTTAGCTATCAGTTACAAAAGAAACTCTGAATACCTGATCGAGAATTTGTTTGGTACTGAGTTAATCAAGCTCTGTAGTTCTCAAGATTTAATAATTTGCAATGGTCTAAAGAAGTGGCCAAATTATAATAGGATGACTTGTCTCCATGGGTTGGCTAGCAGTGTTGTTGATTATGTAATATGATATATCCTCATATACAACCACATAGTAAACTTTGATCTTTTAGATGACCAAAAACCTAACTATGATCATCGACCTCTAACCCTAACTCTAAACTTTTCCATGCAAAAAAGATCTATAGAGGAGCACTCTAACAACCAAAGGCACTTACTTTTTGACAAACAAAAATTCTATCTCTTCTTAAAAGACTCAAGCAATGCTTTAAAACTCATATTGTATTAGAACAACATTGAAACTAACTAGTAGAATTTTACAACAACCCTCTCTATTGTATTATTGTCTCCAACTAACAATGTGACAAAGACACATGTTTCGATGGAAGATTTGATTGGCATTTTGTTGTATGCCACTTCATTTTTGCATATGGAAAAGTGTATTTCATGTGTCTCCAATTGTCAAAGGTGACAAAGACATACTACATAGAATGGAGTCGAAATTTGCAGCAACAAACCTACTTTCCAATCATGGAGTTGAAATCTGCAGCAACAAACCTACTTTCCAATCACCTATCAATCAGATAGTTGGTATTGGTAGCATATTGACCATTGGTAATTGTTTCAAGAGCGCAAGGGAAAGAGGTGGCACAATGTAAGTGGAAACACATTATATTATCATCTTTGTGCTCATGCACCTTTAAATCTTACATATATCCACTTTAAACCATTCACATATACCTTCACTTTCGAATGACATGGAATACTATAAAGTGTCTGTGATTTTCAAAGATTTAGATCCTTGGAAATTTTAACACTAAACAAATTTGATATTTTTCCAAATGTAATGCTTGCAAAGAATATAGTGCCATTTTAGGGAGCCACATGAAGATTCTGATTCTAAAATAAATTTGTGTAATTACATATTCCAATTACCTGGGATGCTAAGCCTGGTGACACATGAACATTTGTATTAATATTATGAAATATTTATCATTACTTTTCTTCGTATGATTTATTGTCACGCAAGATGTTCAACGATGGAGACTATTACCAACATTTAAACTACAATATATACTACTAACACCAATTATGTATTGATAAATATTATTCAACATTTTTATTTAACTAAAAGTTTTTAACATCTAACTTTAGTATTGTTTTATCTTAAAACTCAAAGTTTTTATTTAACTTTATTATTGTTTAATCTTAAAAATCATATGAAAAGACAAGGACATATCCAGTACACTGGCACATGTTTTTTTCCATCCTATTCACAAATTGCTTTGTAAACCCTTACAATTTTTTTGTAGACCCTTGTTAATAGAACACAAATTAAGAAATAAGATATTTATTTCACTCATAGAACAAAACTAATTATTTTTTTTATTCTATTTTGTATTATTTAATAGAAGTTTTTATATATTATTTATAAAGTTATTCTAAAATGAATTTATATAATTTTTTGGACTTTTTTTAATATATTATATAATATATAATTTTTGGAAATTATATTATATAATATATTTTCTCCATTAATGCCCCCTATAGAGGGTGGGAGGGGGGCATATTAATGGAGAAATTATATTATAATTTCTCCATTAATACCCCTTTTTTAATATATTATATAATATATAATTTTTGGAAATTATATTATATAATATAATTTCTCCATTAATGCCTCCTATAGAGGGTGGGAGGGGGGCGTATTAATGGAAAAATTATATTATAATTTCTCCATTAATGCCCCCGCCCCTCCCACCCTCTATGGGGGGGAGCATTAATGGAG
>JZKD02S0189163.1:1753915-1764520 GCA_000966675.3 Picea glauca | reverse complement strand
AAAAATAAAATAATTATTTTTAATATATAGTTTTGATAAATTATATATATAAATAATTTCAAATAAAAAAAATAAATATAAAATTTCAAAACCACTTATAGAAAACACCATACTATTTACTACATTAATAAAATATAAGTTAAACCCTCTTTCTATATAAAACAAATTCTTATATTAAATTTTTTACAAATTCTAAAATAATATATTTTTATAAAAAAACACCATACTATTTACCACATTAACATATAGGTAAAACCCCTCTATATATAAAACAAATTCTTATATTAAACTTTTTTCAATTTTTTTTATAAAAATGCTTCTTTGTAACATCATGGTGTAATAGGCCTCTTCATTGTATTATCACCATCAACATGCAATCCACATAAATATTATAATGAGTGAATTTTTTAATATCACATAAAAGGTTATTATGTATTTTTTAATAATTGTATACTAGGTATTTTCTTTGTGACAATAATATATTTCTTTATGAGAATATCTCTGTAATTAGTTTTTTTTTTAGAATAATTTGTAATGAGATATTTTAAAGATTTTAAATAATCAATCACGTTATCATTTATTTTTTATTTATTCAAAAAATTATATAAATCTAAAATAATCTCTTTGTAATTAGATTTTTTTAAGATTTTATATGAATTAACCACGTTATCATTCATTTTTTATTTATTCCAAGAAATGCATATAAATATAAAGATATGTAATGAGTGCATTTTTTATATTATGTATAATGTAATAATTATATATTGATTATTTTCTTTAAAATAAATATTATTTAAATGGAAGTTTAGAATATTAACTATTTTTTTTATTTTTTTTTAATAGTTGTTAGTTTTTTAGTTTGGGAGGTAATCAATATGTTTTGTTTTGTATGTTGATGTTATTTTATGTTGACATTACTAGGTACTTAACTTTGTAATGGGTTTTTATAAAGTTGTAAAGTGGTTCTTTTATTAAAGTAACTTTTTAATAAAGTGTACCTTCTAATATTAAAATGACTTTATTTCATAAAGTGTACTTATGTAATAAAATGAAATGTACTTTAATATTTTAAATGATTTATTTTGGAGGGAATGAATCATGACCTGTGATCTTGTAAAGGCAAGATTAGATCTTGGCCTTTGGATTTAGGGTTGGGAAAGGTGAAAAAACACTTTGAAGGGAAAATGTCATTTTCAGATTTATAAAAGAATGTATTGGGTAGTGTGCAAGACACAAGAGAAGGAGATTGAGAGAGAATTTTTGAGTAGGCTTGAGAGAGGAAAATTAGGGCAGCAAAGAGGGCACATTTCCCAAGAGAAAGTGGGCACAAATCCCAAGGGAACATCTATGTTTTAGTGTTGAATTATTTTTCTGTTGTTGGAGGTCGTACTGTACTGATCTGATGATCTAGATTTAAGAGCGGAACAAACTGATTAACCGACTGAATACAATAAACACATAGATATGGAGAATAACACAAATATCCAGTGAACAATATCTTCTATTAAATAATGAAATAGGCTGAAACTGTAAAACTGCAGAACTGAAAACTTGCTCGAATGGTGGTAGCTATCTCTTAGAAGAGATCTGGCTGCTACACGCATTCGTCTGAGAAGAATCGATTACAATGAGGCTCTATAGGTCTTTTTTATATTACTCATGAATGTCAAAACCGTAGACATCCAAAAACCTAACCCTAGAAGGTGAAACACAAAAATTCATGTGGACCCTATGGGTAAGTTGGTGGCCACCAATATCCACCTGGTTCAATCCTCCCCCCTTAGGAAACAATGGTCTCCATTGCGTTGAGTTCCTCCATAAGGTGATGAAACTTCTGCTGGATTTGGCCCCAAGTGAGCCACTTGCCTTAGTGTAGGAGTTTCCCTACCTTGGCAACCTGATAAAGCTGTATCCATTGCTAGCGAGTGCCCTTGACCTGTGTGTCCACGATCTGATCAGTGGATGTTTGTTCCATGCAGTCAGGGTTGAGCTATGTTGGTGTCAGTTGTTCTGCGATCTTAGAAGTGTCCAATAATGGTGGAAAATATGGTCAAAGAAGGTCCACATTGAATACTGGATGCAGACCAAGGAAGGGTGGAGTGTTGAGCTCAAAAGCATTGCTACCCATAGCCTTGGTGATAGTGTAAGGCCCATAACAAAGTGGGCGAAGCTTCTAATGGGGCCCGGTGAGACGCCCTTTCTGCAGATGTAACCAGACTTTGTTGCCAACCTGAAACTAGTGTGGTACTCTATGTTGATCATGGCGCTGCTTGTACTTAGCATTGGATTTCTGCAAAATCTCCTGGACATGTTGGTGAATGTGTTGAATCCGCTCAATGAATCTGGTGGCTTTGTCGACTGCAGACTGATCAGGGGAAGAGTCTATCTGTGCAGTGGCAAGAGGGAGTGAAATATCAATGGGTCCCAAGGGTTGGAATCCTAGACCCACTTGAAATGGGCTATGGCCAGTGGAACTATGGAGAGCCATGTTGTAACTGTGTTGGACATAGGGGAGACTCTCGTCCCATGTATGTGGATGCTTAGAATTGTACGTGTGCAGGATGTGCACAATCATTCGATTGACAACTTATGTTTGGCCATCGGTTTGGGGTTGGAAAGCTGTGGATTTTGTGAGCTTGGTGTCCAACAGAGACCAGAGACTTGGCCAAAAGGTGTTGAGGAACCTGTTGTCTCTGTCGGAGATGATGGTCTATGGTATTCCAAAGTGGACCCACACTCGTTCAAAGAAGAGCTTGGCAGTATATGTCGTTGTGACATTCTTCTTACAGGCTCTGAGGATGGCCATCTTTGAAAACCGATCAACGACCACAAACACACAGTCATTTCCTTACTTGGTGGACGACAAGCCAAACATATAATCCATTGAGATGGATTGCCAAGGCTTCTCGGGAATAGGAAGAGGGGTATATAAGCCTTGCTTCTTGATGGCTGGCTTGGCAATGGTACAGGTAATGCAAGATCTTATACACTTGCTAACGTCCTATCGAAGTTTTGGCCAATAAAAATGTTTCTAAAGAACAACCACAGTTTTCTCTATGCCAAAATGCCTTGCCACCCGACTGTAGTGGACTTCCCAAATAAGCTTTGCATGCTCGCTTGTAGGAACACAGAGATGGCCTAGGTGGCATAAGAGTCTGTCCTGAATGTGAAAATAAGTGACAACTGTGCTTGTACCCAACAGTTGATATGTGGTGGTGAAGTGTGGATCTTTGTAACACCCTATTTCCCCCAGTCTGTAAAAATAACTATACTGGCCAAGAACTATGTCAAACTCAAAGATTGTGAATGTTTGATTTAACGGACCTTTGTATAAAAGGTCTGAGGAATGTAAATGATGTATGAATATATGTTGCATGACTGCTGAGAGGGGGATGTGCAGAAAAGAGACCACGATGGCCGATGAGAGGTTGTGGAAGGGGCCGGGAGTGGCTGCGTTAACTTCCACCGAACCAAAACCGTCTTGGGTTGTACGTGCTCGGGAAAACCAAAGCTCACTCTCAGACCTCGAAATGAATTACTCGCCTGGATGGTAGGTGGGGAGGCTCCTCAAGAGTAAATGAGGGAATGGTGTGAACCACCCATCCGTAGAAGCTCTCATACCTGACCATCGGACAGGGAATTTCGTACCACACGCAACCTCGTAGGAGGAAAGAAGTGTGGAAGGGGGGGGGGAGAGTAGAGCATATAGACACACACATGTGTGACAGGAATCGCAGGAGGAGAACCAGAGGATTTCCGGAAAATACAGTGAGTCATGAGCAGAGGAGAAGGAGAGTAACCTTCATCATGGACTTTCGACGAGTGGGAAGTAAGAGACTGAGTCTCAAAGCATCGTGGTCTAGCTCGGGGGTGGCTAGTGGTAAATCCATTTGGAGTCGATGAGCCTACAGTTGGGTGGAAACGAGCACCCCTCTCAGCAATTGCATTACACCTAGTGTTTCCTGATAAGTATTTATGTCCTGTATTTCAAATTGAATGTTCCTGGAATGCATGCTCATGGTTGTACACTCATGAATGGTTTCTGTATAGAAGTGTTCGCCTGGTGTGTTTGATCGGAAAAGGCAAATGCATGCTTATACTTGTATGGCCATATTCGGTTCATATATATATATATATATATATATACATTGAACAAGTTCATATTTTGAGTCTGTTCTCGGGAGATCTGTCCCATTTACTTGACTCATGCGATGTCTTGGTTGGATTTCCCCAAAGGCACCTCCTTCTGGGAAAGTTCCCTCACTATTCCAGAGCCGGAGTGAGTTACTTGAAAGGACTACCGTTTAAGTAAATATCTAAGCTTACCTCGCCCCTATCACAAAGTTCATAGCTCGATAAGTTAAGAAGGCCTTTCAGTCATGTCCCCAAGCCTGGTGATAATTACCCAAGAATCCATTGAAGGATTTTATGGCCTAAGTCTGGAGACCTTGCACTAGAAAGAATGGTTCCCTCAGAGTTTGGTCTTTCGGTGTTTCGGCACCCGGGAAATCCAAGGGTAAGTTCCCTTGTACTTGCCAGTCATGAAATCTCGAAGTATGAAACCCCAAAAAGGTCTAGCGTGGATAAGTCTTGGTGTTTCGGTGTTTCAGCAACTGGGAAACTCGAGGGTCAGTTTCCTTGTATTCGCCAGATGTGAAATCCTGACTTACGAAACCTCGAAATGATAATAGCGCGGATGAGATATGGTGTTTCGGCACCCGGGATATCTAAAGGCAAGTCTCTTGTACTCGCCAGTCCCGAAATCCCAACTTGCGAAACCCCGAAATGGCATAGCGTGTCTAGAGTTTGGATGTTTCAATGTTTCGGCACCCGGGAAACCCAAGGGTCAGTTCCCTTGTACTCGCTAGTCGCGAAGTCCCGACTTGCAAAACCTCGAAATTAGCTTAGCAATGAATATAGGCTTGGGAGTGTCGGCTCCCGAAAAAATTAAGTGCGAGACCTCCGGTCTGCGCATATCACGAATCCCTGGCTTGCGAAACCCCGAAATAATAATAGCGTGGATAAGTCTTGATGTCTCGGTATTTCGGCACTTGGGATATCTAGAGGCAAGTCCCTGTTACACAACAGTCCCGAATTCCTGACTTGTGAAATCCCAATATGGCTTAGCGCGTGTAGATTTGGTTTTCGGTGTTTCGGCACCCGGAAAATCGAAGGATATGAACCCCTTGTCCTCTTCTACCACAAAAACCCGGTATGCGAAACTCTGAAAGGTGGAATGCCAGGTATTAATTCGAGACATTGTTAGATGTGACGAACTGTTGGTTCCTTTCGGATTTCGGCACTTCGAGAGACCAAAGAGAAAGGGAACACATGCATCGCGATTTCCTGAATTGTGAAAGCTGGAAGCACCTCTCTGGTAAGGCCTGTGGTCATAGCCAACGATCACATGGATAAGGATAAGGGATGCTAGGGTCTGCATCAGGCCCCATAGGAATTCGGGGATTATGTTCCTTGGGGAAAAGAAGGAAAAAGACAAAATTTATTAATTCTCGTAGTGGGTGTGTTACAAATTGGTATCAGTGTGTTACAAATTGGTATCAGAGCATGGTTACAACACTTGGCCTGCTTGGGATCATGAATGGGTTGTGCAAAGACTCCATTCGAAGCACTCTTAACAGGAGTAACCCTCTATTTAACCCCCTTAATCAAAAGTCAAAGTTAAGAATGAAAAACCCCTATTTTGTGTATGCATGTGAAAAAATATGAATATTGCGCGGGTTATGAATGTATATGAATATTGACTAACAACAAGCATTTTTCTTTTGCACACAAGCGGACGATCAACCGCGGGAAATTTCAGACGTATAGAATGGTGACTCACCATGAAGTGGGGGAGGTCTCCCACAATATAGACGAAGAGTCTGACAAAAGGAGGGCGATAGGGACCCCTCCAAATCTAGCTGAGACTATGAGGAGCCTCATGATCGAATTACAGAGCTGCAAGGCTGACAACAAAAGGATGATAAAAGAGCAAGAGAAGCAAATGGAAATTAATGCAGTTTTACTCCAGAGCTTATCTGACATTCAAAGGCAATTGCAACATGAACCTGAGACACATAAACGTGGTCATGTCAGTGGCCACACTAAGAGGAGCACCTCGAGAAAGGTCCACCCCAGAGATAAGGGACAAGCATCGGATGATTCTTCTGGAAAGGAAGCTGGTGACTCGGAGGGATCTTCTAGCAGCCGAACTAGTTCTCATTCCTGAAGAAATCGAAAGAAGCAAAAACTTTCCAAGAGTCATAATCTCGAAGAGTTCAAGAAGGCCAAACCACCCTCCTTCGACGGTGAAATAAAGAAGGGAGAGGAAGCGGAGGCCTGGCTACTTGGACTAAAGAAGTATTTCAGAGTCCATGACTTCTTAGAAAACTTGAAGGCCTGAGTAGCCACCTTCAACCTGAATGGAAAGGCTTCCATTTGGTGGGAAGACCTTAAGAATGTAAAAGGGATTCACGAAGAAGACCTATCTTGGGAACGGTTTGAGAAATACTTTAGGAAGAAGTATCTGTCAGAAAAATATTTTGACGAAAAGACTAAAGAATTCTATGAACTCAAGCTGGGGCAACTCACCATCGAGGAATATGTCAGCAGATTCCTCGAGTTGTTGAGGTATGTACCCTACATAAAAGCATAAAAGGAAAAGGTGCAATGATTCATCAGTGGACTACCTAAGGACTATCAGAACAAGATTGAATTTGACGAACCAAAGATCCTAGATGATACTATCCGAAAGGCAAGATATTGTTATGAACAACTTGGGCACCGGACAGGACCTCGCGAAGGCTGGAAGCAGAAGAATAGTTTGGGATTCCAGAAAAGGGGGTTTAAATCCCCAAGATTTAAGGACTATAAAAAGAACTCAAGGATGAGCTTCCTAGCCCGAAGTGTACACCAACAAAACTTTCCCTCCTTGAGCGGAAATAAACTTTCTAGATCCACCCCAATAAAGATTGATAACCCAAAGAGAGAACCTTTGAAATGTTGGGGTTGCGAAGAAGAACATCTACTGAGGGACTGCCCGCACCGACAACAGAACAGCCGAAGAATTTATAACGTTTAAGAAGCTACCATTGTCAATGACATGGCCAGGAGTGTGCCACAAATTTATGCAGCCTTGGATAATAACCAAGTAGACTACCAAGCTTCAGTGGTGGAAATCGAAGGTATGATCACCAACCAACTAGTGTCTATTCTGATTGACCCTGGTTCAAATTTGAGTTATATAGCCCCTAAGGTTGTTGATAAATGTAAACTATAGTCACATAAAAGTTCTAAGCCATGGTTGGTACAGTTAGCCACTGGCACCAAAAGAAGGGTAGCGGAGGTCATACCAGCCTGCCAATTCATTATGGGCGAATTCCCCGCCCAAGCAACCCTTAACATATTACCCCTGGGATCGTATGATATGTTGATTGGTATGGAATGGCTAGCCACCCATAAATCCAAACTGGACTATTACCATAAAACCTTGGAATGCGTAAGTGAAGAAGGAAGGAGGATAACCCTTCAAGGGATCCAAAAACTTGTCTCGGTGAGACAAATATTAGCTCTTCAAATGAGAAAGTATTGCAGAAAAGGATGTCCACTATATGCAATACAGGTGTTGAAAACAATTGAAGGTGACAAACCAAGCCTCGAAGACCACCCCACGCTGAGAGAATACAAAGATGTATTTCCGGAAGAGGAATCGGGTCTACCTCCGAGAAGGGACATTGACTTCTCAATATAACTTGCACCAGGAGCAGTGCCAGTGTCTAGGACACCCTACAGGATGAGCACACCTAAGCTAGTTGAGCTTAAATTACAACTGAAAGAAATGATGGACAGAGGCTATATCTGGCCCAGCATGTCTCCATGGGGAGCACCAGTCCTGTTTGTGAAAAAGAAAGACGGTACCCTCTGACTATGCATAGATTATAGACAACTCAATAAGGTAACCATAAAGAACAAGTACCCCTTGCTCAGGATCGATGACTTGTTCGATCAAGTGGGAGGTGCCTCTATCTTCTCGAAGATTGACCTGAGATCTGGGTACCATCAAGTTCGAATCAAGGGTGAAGACATCCACAAAACTGTCTTCAGGACGAGATATGGTCACTACGAGTTTGTGGTAGTACCATTCAGATTGACCAATGCCCTTGCCACTTTTATGTGCTTGATGAACAATGTGCTCAACAAATTCCTAGACAAATTTGTGCTAGTTTCTATCGACGACATATTAATTTACTCCAAGAATAGAGAGGAACATGAGAAACACCTTAGGCTTGTGCTTCAAGTGCTAAGAGAACATCAGCTCTATGCCAAATTTATCAAGTGTGACTTTTTCCAGAAGCAAATACATTACTTGGGCCATGTCCTATCTGAAGAAGGGGTAGTAGTAGACCCTGATAAGATCAAGTCTATCATGTAATGGCCTACCCCAAAGGACATTTCGGATATCAGATCCTTTATGGGCTTGGCAGGATACTATAGGAGATTTATAAAAGGATTCTCCAGGATTGGGTGTCCAATCACTACCCTCCAGAAGAAGGGGACAAAATTCACGTAGACACAAAAATGTGAAGAAAGATTTCAAACCCTGAAACATATACTAACCCACGCACCTGTGCTAAAGATCGTCGATTCCAAAGCTGACTTCCTCGTGTGCACAAATGGATGTAAGGAAGAGCTCAGAGGAGTCCTTATGCAAGGAGGAAGTGTGGTCTGCTATGAATCCCGAAAATTGAATGAGCATGAGGTCAACTATGTGACCCACGATCTAGAACTGGCCGCCATAGTGCATGCCTTAAAAATGTGGAGGCATTACCTCCTGGGAAGAAAGTTTGTACTTATGACAGACCATTGTGGATTGCAATATTTGTTTGACCAACCAAAGCTCAATGCCAGACAAACTAGGTGGATCTCCCTCCTCAGCGAGTTTGATTTTGAAATCAAACATATTAAGGGAAAGGAAAATAGGGTGGTTGATGCCCTTAGCAGAAGCATGAAAACAATTCACCTGGCAGCGGTAAGCACATGTGAGACGGATGTCAAGGAAAGAGTCAGAAATGCACAAGAGACAGACACATTCTTCCAGACCGTGACCTCGTACCTGCAACAAGAACCCATAGGGATAAAGTATGGAGGCTACCAGATGATGGAAGAAGGTCTGCTCACTTACAGAAACAGATTGTATATCCCAAATTGTGACGACTTGAAGAGGTTCATAATAGATGAACTGCACAAAAGACCCTATACTGGCCATCCAGGATACCAGAAGATGATCACGGCCACCAGAAAACAATTCTATTGGCCTGGATTGAAGAAAGACATAGCTGAGTACTTAGCCAAATGCATAGAATGCCAACAGGTAAAAGCAGAACACCGACACCCAGCAGGATTATTACAACCTCTACCAATCCCGGAATGGAAATGGGAAACCATATCCATGGATTTCATCACCAGATTACCAACCTCGACCAAACATAATGATGCCATCATGGTAGTGGTGGATAAATTGAGCAAGTCCGCTCATTTTATCCTCGTTGAGTCAACTTGTAAGGCAATAGACATCGCCAACGTATTCATGAAGGAGATATTTAGACTGCATGTATGTCGAAAGAGATCGTTTCTGACAGAGACACAAAAATTACTTCCAACTTTTGGAAATTACTGATGGCTGGTTTATAAACCAAGTTACTATTTACCACAGCCTATCACCCTCAAACCGATGGACATATGGAAAGGGTGAATCAAATATTAGAAGACATGCTTAGGATGCATGTAATACATCAACCCAAAAGGTGGGAAGACTACCTGCCACTAGTGGAATTCGCCTACAACAACGACTACCAAGAATCCCTGAAGATGAGTCCTTTCGAAGTCCTCTATGGTAGGTCGTGCAACACTCCAGTTAGTTGGAGTAATCCCGTAAATAGAGTTACCATTGGACCTGACATGTTGAAAGAAATGGAACAACAAGTGACTCAGATAAAACAAAATCTAAAGGTCACTCAGAAACGACAGAAAAGCTACGCCGAAAGAAGGAGAGCTCCAAGAGAGTTCTAGGCGGGAGACCACGTATATCTCAGAGTTAGGCCCAGGAAGAGTTCCCTGAGGATGGGAGCTTGTGCCAAGTTGGCACCTTGGTATTGTGGACCCTTTGAAGTTCTAGATAGAGTGGGACCTGTAGCCTATAGGCTATCACTTCCTCCCATAGTAAAAGCACATAATGTTTTCCATGTTTCATTATTGAAGAAATATGTACATGATTCTAATCATATAATTGACTAGTTTGTGATTCAGGTGGAACTGGAGGGAGAATTCCTACCAGAACCTCAATGCATATTGCACAGAAAGGAAACCCCGCTCAAGAACTGAACCATTGCACAGGTCAAGGTGCAGTGGAAACATTTTGGCCCAAATGAGGCTACATGGGAAATGGAAGATGCCATGAAACAAGCATATCCGATTTTGTTTACCCCTATACGTACATGTCATATTGATAGATAGAACATCGAGGACAATGTTCCTTTAAGGGGGAGGGAATTGTAACACCCTATTTCCCCCAGTCTGTAAAAATAACTATACTGGCCAAGAACTATG
>JZKD02S0189163.1:1697345-1711504 GCA_000966675.3 Picea glauca | reverse complement strand
GATCAATATGTTGCATTATTTAAATAATATCTTGTTGTGTTTGCATGGACTTATGATGATTTGAAGGCTTATGATAAAACAATATTTCAACATATTATTCCCTTAAGAGAAGGGGAAAAGCCGGTCAAACAAAAGATAAGGATGATGAACCCCAAATTAAAACCTCTGGTAAAGGTTGAATTGGAGAAATTAAAGAAGGTTGGAATAATATATCTTATTAGACATTCTGATTGGATTTCAAATCCTATGATAGTAAGAAAGAATACCGGGGAGATTCGGATGTGCATAGATTTCAGGGATATTAACAAAGAAAGTATAAATGATAATTATCGTTTACCTAGCATGGAGTTTCCTCTCCAACAAGTCACATGATCAACCTGCATGTCCATGTTAGATGGTTTTTATGGGTATAATCAAGTCTTGGTTGTTGAGGAAGACAGAGAAAAGACAACATTCATAACACCTTGGAAGACATATGCATATGATAGAATGCCCTTTGGTTTGAAGAATGCAGGAGCTACATTCCAGAGGGCCATGGATCATACTTTTAAGGGTTTGATAGGAAAATTCATGGCGGATTATCAAGATGACTTAGCCGTACATTAAAAAACAAGGGGTGGTCATATTCATCACCTGAGGAAAGTTTTTGATAGGTGTAGATTATACGATGTTTCCTTAAATCCAAAGAAATGTTTATTCAATGTAACTCAAGGAAAATTGTTGGGTCATATCATATGAAAATAAGGAATATATATAGATCCTGAAAGAGTTAAAGCTATAAATGAACTTAAACCCCCATCATCTAAGAAATGAGTTCAATCATTTTTTGGTAAGATCAACTTTGTGCGAAGATTTTTCCCCGACTATGCAAGTATTGTGAAGCCGATCAATTTATTATTGAAAAATGATCAATGGTTTGAATGGACAATGAATACACAAGAATATTTCAATAATATCAAAAGGGAAATCACTACAGTGCCAGTCCTCATTAGCCGAGATTTTCAAAGAGACTTCACCATTTATTCATTCTCTACAGAAACAATGGTTGCATCTATTCTTACTCAGAGGAATACCAAGGGTGATGAACTACCGATTAGCTTCATGAGCAAGATCCTTCATGATTATGAATTGAGATATTCAAAATTGGAGAAACAATCCCTATCTCTTGTGAAGGCGGTGACGCACTTTCAGACTTACATATTAAATTCTCATGTCATCGCTTACGTTCCATCCTCTCCTATGAAGATGCTTGTAAATCAACAATTGAGAGAAGGAAAATGGGCTAATTGGCTCAAAAAAATTCAAGAATATGACATTGAAATCAAACCTTTAAAGGAAGTCAAAGGAAATGGTTTATGTAAAATCATTGCAAACAATGATACTTTGGATGGAATGATTTCAATTTCAGTAGGAGAACCCATGGAAGATTCAGAATGGTATAGAGATATTATATTTTATTTGAGGTCTAGACAATTCCTAGTCACCATGAACCCAAAAGAGAGAAGGAAAATGAAGATGAAATCGAGTCAATATGTGATGATAGCTGACATATTGTTAAGAAGAAACTATGATGGTATATTGCTGAGATGTGTTGATGAAAGAAAGACTCAAGAATTGATGAAATAATTCCATGAAGGAATATTTGGTGGAAATTTTACGCCTACCACCATTGCCTATAAGATAATAAGAGATGGGTTTTATTGGCCATCAATTTATAAAGATTCATATGCCACAATAAGGAAGTGTGTATCTTGCCAACAATTTTTAGGGAAAATGAAGAGATCCACAGTGCCACTACAACCTATATCTGTGGAACAACCATTCTCCCAATGGGGATTTGATGTCGTTGGGCCAATAAACCCAAAGTCAAGCAAGGGACACACACACACACATACACAAATATTCTCACCGCTACAAATTATTTTACAAAGTGGCAAGAAGCAGTGGCATTACAAAGATAATATTTTGTCAAGATTTGGTGTCTGAGAAACATTCATCACCGATAATGGGTTGATTTTCATTGGTTCAAAATTTATAGAATTTTGTGGAGAATATGGAATTGTTATGGGACAATCATCAAACTATTATCCACAAGGGAATGGTCTTGCAGAATCCACCAATAAGATGCTCATTCAGATATTGAAGAAAATTGTTGATAAGAACCAAAGGAATTGGCATTTAAAATTCACTGATGGGTTGTGGGCAAGCATAATGATTCCAAAAGACAATACTGATATGTCTCTGTATACATTAGTTTATGGGAAAGAAGCAAAAATTCCAATTAGCCTTGAGCTGAATGCCTTAACTTTTGTGGTCAATACAGAGGGTGATGAAGATTTTTCACTTGTCCAACAGTGGGTCAATCAATTATCGAAATTGGAGGAAGAACGAAGAAAATCCATGAACATAACTTCTCAGAGACAACAAAGTGTTAAAAATATTTTGCCCAGAATACAACAATAAAGAATTTTTAGAGGGGGGGAATTGGTGTTACTCTAGAATAAAGCTAAGGAGAAGCCATCAATGCACAAAAAAGTCGAAGCACTCTGGATCGGACCGTATATGTTGAAAAAATCCTCAGCTTTAATTCTTATATGATCAAATATATGAAGGGTAAAATGTTAATGCTTGCTGTTAATGAGCAACATTTGAAATGAATCTTCACTTAAAATTTTCTAGTTTCCATGTACATAGTTTTATTTTATTTTGTATATCTAGATGCATTTTCTCCATGAAAAAAGGAAAAAACAATTCATCCCATTGCCATGGAATATTGGAGATTTTATATTCAGAAACATTTAAATAAAATTGATGAGTTTGTGAATCACTTCAACAATGTAAATCTAAAGTATGCTGAAAAAATAAAGGGGTTTGATCCTAACAAAATCTTTGTGGAACATTGTTGTCAGTAGGATTAAACAACTCATTCTTTCATACTATCTTGAATGAAGAAGAAGATTACACCCAAAGAGTTCCTGTACAAAATGCCGGTGACTTAGAAACAATACTCAGTACTAACGAGTTTTATAAGAAAAAAATGAAAGTGTCCCAGTGAAAGGTGCGCCCAGTCTCCAATTGTTACTCCAAAAAATACCATATCCCAGAGCAATGCTCCAACGTCTCATCCAGTTAGAAATATTGCCAACAATAGTTCAAGCGGTGGCGGAGAGAAGAATCCCCCCTCCGAGAAAATTGAGAATTTGCATAAGATGCCTGTAAGAAAGAAAAGAAAAAAATTGATACAAGAAGAAGAGGACATCCTCATATAAATGACATCCAAAGCTTATCTTTGGATGACATGGAGCTAGAGTAGAATATTGAGAAAATATTTCGCGCGATGGGACAATAAAAAATTGTAACTCAACAAAATGTTTTATTGGAAGTTGTTGCAAATGAGAGTTTTAGTGAAGAGGAATCCTTCACTTTTCAAAGTGCTATTTTGACAAGGAGTCTAAAAAATTGATTGTGGAAAGAGGTGATCATAAAAAAAAAAAAAACAAATCTCACTGAGAGGTCGACATGAAAGACATGCGGTTGTCCCAAATCTCTAAAATTAACAAAGAAATCGATGATTCTCTTGACGATTCCATTGATGGGTTGGATGTCAAAAATGCCAAGCTAAAAGAAAGGATCATAGAATTGGAGGATGCCTTAATGCCTCTTCCATTCCTGGCGAGTCCTTTGTCAATGGTCAAACCAACCACACCTGCTATTAAGTTGAAAGGATATTCAAGACTACTCACAACATTGAGGAGCTATGTAGAAAAAAATATTAAGAAGAGAATGCCACTAATAACAGAGGCATGGGAGGTTTCGAAAAATATTGTTTCTTTTGGCTCAAGGACACACTCCTTCCATGAATATATGCAAGATGATCTAAATAACGAAGAAGGTTTCTACACTGATGTTGTATTACCATTTGGAATCAAAGTCTCTAACATGACGGAACTGAGAAGAAGAGAGGATGACCTGCCTTTCCCAAGTCGAATAAAACAACTAAATGCTTGCTAGAAGGAAAAGATTAAAAATTTGAATAACATTATTCAAGCATGTAGCGAAGCCATACTGAAAAAGAGAAGAATTGTTCAAGGGACTTACAAAGATAGACCTAGAAGTAGATACTAACAAAGCATAAGACCCTAAATTAATTCTCATCTCAATGTTTATAACAAAGAAACAATTTGATGAACAAGTTGAGATGTTTAAAGGGTTATCAGTTGAATTTTTTTATGGCATACTCTAATATAATGAAGATAAAATAGACAATTGTCTAGTTGATTATTCCGTGAAAAATCAATATATTGAGGAAGAAGTACATGGTGTTTCTCTTGACTTAAAAGACTTGGAAGGTGAGTTATTCAACATTAAAATCCAACATGAAATAAACATCGCACCAATGAAAATTTATATTGAAGATTGGTTCAACAAGGCAATCGAAAAATTAAGCAAAGAAGGGCAAGAAACAATTGAGACGGTTTTTATAACCGTCAATGAAGACAATAAAAGTATAGTAATGAGCAAGTGAAGACACAAGAGGCCATCATAGTAATTTCACATTGATCACATTTTGCTTCCTTTATCATTTTTTCATCCATTTACTCCGCTTATTTGACTAGAAAGGTTTAATTGAAATATGATAACTTCTCTATGTCTTCTTTCTAGGTCTTGCTACTCTGCATCTCCCACCATTATCCTTTTACAACATCTTGTTCAAATTTTATTTATGGTCCGCATGAGCTCCAATCCTAGTCCCAAGGACAAACACATTTAAATTTCAAAGCTTTATAATAGACTGTATATTTTTTTTTCAGAAATCCCAAGAGAACTGTTTCGGGATCAGTTTTGACTGTACTTTGTAACTCTGAGTTTTGAGTATAAATTATTTGAGATTGATTTATCATTATATTTATTTGAGCTCCCCTTGTTTTACTCTCTTAAAGTTCTCTTATACATGCATACCATCTTCTTTTATTTTATGTGATAAAAAGTATTTAGTTTAACTATGATGGATGTGAGAAAAACTTTGTCTATCTATTTCAAATGTATGAAGTGTGCGGTTCTGGTAATTTCTCAGGAACTCTTTGAAAAGAAAAACAAAACATTTTCTTTCTTCTTATCTTTTCATGCAATCTTTATATTTCTTTGATTATCACGACAGACTTTGCAAAGTCCCATATGCTAAAAATCTAGAGTCCCAAGAAAATCTTAAAATAAAAGAGGAGTACTACCTCTATAAAAACGTAGGGGGGTTTGTATCCCCGTGAGGTTTCCGTTTCGATCCGAACGAATTCAAGTGTCAACATGAGGGCAAAAGGAATGTCCAAGAATTATTACAGAAGAAGATGGATCTTCTGTTTCTACAAATCCAACTAGTAGTCCAAGCACTACTCAGACTACATCCACTCCATCACTGTCTTCAACTTCAAGTTCAAGTCCTCCTCCAAGAAAGGTAAAATCTTTAAATAAAATTTATGGATATTCTAACTTTGATTTAGTGTCTCACATTGAAGCATAACCAAGATTATTTGAAGATGCACCAAAACATGAAGCTTGGTGCAAAGCAATAGATGAAGTGATTGAAACCATTAAAAAGAATAAAACATGAGAGCTTGTGGATCATCCTACTTAAAAATAAGTTAGTGGGGTAAAATGGGTGTACAAAACAAAGTATGTAGCTCATGGGTCCAAACAAAAGCACAAAACAAGGTTGGTGTCAAAGGGGTCTAGTCAACAACCATGTATAGGCTATGATGAAACATATGGTCTTGTTGCAAGACCAAATACAATAAGAACTATTTTAGCATTAACAACATAATATAAATGGTTGGTTTATCAATTTGATGTAAAATTAGCCTTTCTGAATGGTGTTTTGAAAGATGTCTATGTTCAACAACCCCAAGAATATGAAGTTAAAGAACAAGAACATAAGGTTTACAAATTAAAAAAAAGGCTCTTTATGGGCTTAAACAATCTCCAAGAGCATGGTATAGTAGGATAGATAATTATTTTATGAAAAATGGATGTAAGAGAAGTGAAAGTGAACCCACATTATATATCAAGTCAAATGGTACAAACAATCTACTTATTGTTTGCTTATATGTAGATGAATTGATATATACATCCTCAAGTATTTTGTTAGTTGAAGAGTTCACATAGGCTAAATTTAAAATAACTGATTTGGGTTTGATGCATTATTTTCTTGGCATAGAAGTGAGGAAAATGAATGATGGTATTTTTATTTCACAAGAAAAATATGTTACAAATCTTCTTCACAAATGGAAAATAGAAAATTTTAAAACCATGAGTACACCTATCAATACAAATGAAAAGTTTTCTGTAGAAGATGGAGCAAAAAAGGTAGATGCTAAATCCAATAGGAGTTTAGTAGGAAGTCTCATGTATCTTATTGCAACTAGACTGATATTATGCAAGCACCAAGTTTAATTTCTAGATTCATGCAAAGTCCAAATAAGATTCACTTTGGAGAAGCAAAAATAATTTTGAGGTATGTTCATGGAACAAACACTTTTGGCATTTGATATACTCAACAAATAATTTTGGGTTGGTTGGTTATATAGATAGTGATTGGGCTAGATGTATTGATGATAGAAAAAGTACTTCAGTGAATGTTTTTATCTTAGGATTAGGTGCAGTTTCATGGTCTTCAAAGAAACAACCAATGTTTCATTATCTTCTACAAAGGAAAAGTATATTGCAGCAACATCAACAACATGTGAAGCAATTTGGTCGAATATAATCTTGACAGATGTGAAACAAGAACAACATGATGCCACAATTATTCATTGTAATAACATGTCTACAATTTCCATAAGTAAAAATCCATTGTTTCATAGTTGTACTAAACATATTGATATTAAATATCACTTTCTAAGAAATCTTGTGGCAAAAGTAGAATTTGAATTAAAGTTTTGTAAAATATATTGTCAACTTGCTATATCTTCACCAACGCACAACCAAGAGAGAAGTTTCATTACATGAGAAATATGCTTGGAATCACCTCATTAAGCATTAAAGGGGGAAGTGTTGAAGATAATGCTTATATTCTTTTATTGTAAGTGCTAGCAGATTCTTACATTGTAAGCAACTTTTGATTAAACTATTTACAACATAATTTAGGGTTAGCCAATATATTCTTTTATTGTAAGTTATTCTTTTATTGTAAGTGCTAGCAGAGTCTTACATTGTAAGCAACTTCAACTTTTGATTAAACTATTTGCAACATAATTTAGGGTTAGCCAATGTTCTCAACATAATTTAAGGTTATTCATAATTAGCCTGACGTGATTAGAATTAGTTGCAACAATTTCTATATGTGTAGAAATCTGATATGTGAATGTATTAGTTGTTTATTAGAGATATCAAGGCATATTTTAGAAAACTTGGCGCTTAAATTTTAGGTGACATATCAAGGCATATTTTGAAAGTAAATATGGATCCATACCATAAAGAGATGATTATAAAAAAATAAAAAATATTATAAAAAAATATTAACGCTATACTATAAACAATACTACTATTGTTCGATAGGATTTGTGGAGCGGGAGTGATGGAGTATGAACTTTATCATTATTCGATAGGATTTTCCCTTGCGGGAGTGTTGCGAGTCTTGCTACCTAGAGATGTAAGGTGGAATTATAAAAGTTTGTTTCTTCCTTTGGATTATTTAAAAACATTTAATTACTTTAAAATTGATATGCTTAGTGCCATGTGCGGATATAATTTTTTCTATTCATACTTATACATAAAGATTAATATGATTTTTCTAATCATACATATACATAAAGATTAATAGGATAAGAAGGGTGACATCTCGAAATTCCATATGCAATTTCTTGGAGTAAAATCCATAAGCATGTATAAAAGAATCCTACAAACTAATCCTTCTATCAAATCTCAAGTTCAATCGCTCTCTTTTGGTACTAAAGGAAATCCAAGTTGTTTAAAAAAATGAAATTCTCAGCATGCACGCAAGTAGAGTAGAGGTGAATTATTTCTTTAGCCTTATTTGTTATCCTGCAATTCATGTGGGTATAGTTGAAGCTCTCGAAATTCTCTGCATTTAAGCATAGTTGGAGCTTTGGCCCATTGATACAAAATATTGATAAAAAAAATGGATGCATTTGCAACAAACACACTGGTGAGACTATCTTTCCAAGGAACTAATTAAAGTTTGTTAAATTAGTTGCATATTTTCAGTGCTTTAACTTCATGCACTTAGTAATTTGTTAAAGAAGGATTTATACCCATTCACTACCACTCACTTCATCAATATAGATGCTTTGCAAAAATGTATTTTTTCACAACAATATCTTTGAGGGACTTGTTACCTCCCTATGCTTGGTATAACCTGGATACACACTATCAGTTGGCAATGCCAACAATAATTATTATTTTGAGTTGGTTTCCTTATTGTTGATCAACAGACAAGCACAACACGAATGGAATATGCTTCTCTACTTTAAGGCTTGCAACACATTCCAACTAAGTAACACACTCCAAATTTGTATGTGCAAAATTTCTCTACGCACTCTACTTAGTGAAATAGGTTTCAGTGTGGAGCATTTGCACACTTTACCCGATACTCAAGGTTTTCAACGATCAACTAACTGAATTCACTTTAATGTTCCATTAAATGATAACCCACTTTCCTCCTTCAAAACTACACTAATCATTTTCTTGATTGGAAACAAGGTATTGAAAATTTAAATATGCACTTGGTTTTGTCAAAATATATTTGATGCAACACACCTACAACATTGTGATGTAATGTATATTAATATGAAACATATAGTTACAAATATAGTTACAATAATGATCTTAACCTTAAACAGATTAGATTATTCATTTTTCTTAACATTCCCCCTTAATTACATTTGATAATAAGAGTAATTATAACTATCACTATCACCAGCTTCCAAACATAACTTCACACTTCCCTTAAACAAAAGTTGGTTGTAACCAATTCTGAGATTAATCTATCTCATATTCCCCTTGTTTTACAAAGATTCAACTTCTTAGATTCACCATCAAGCTTTCAAATAAACTCCAAATTTCACAAAATACTCTTCAACAAGATCGATGGAGCATCAAACAAAGGAAATTAAATGGGTTTAGAGAGCCAATCCCAAGCCTGCAAATCTACCACATGAATTCCAAGAGGAGAGAGAATCTCTAGCCAATGACCCTCTTCCAAACCAACGATGATGACTCTTTTCTAGGAAAGGACCCTCTTCCAAACCAGCGACGACGAATCTCTTCCAAACCAACGCTGACATCTCCTTTCTATGCGAGAGAGAGATTTGAGAAGGAGATACATAAGCGTGAAACAAAGAGAAGGAAATACAATGTTCTGATGATATTTTCTTCATGGTTAGTGAGTGAGCACACACAACATCAGTCTCTTCTACTAATCGAATGCTCTGATACCGTGTCAAAATATACTCAGAGACATAATTGATGCAACACACCTATACTCAAATACAAAATTGATGCCACACACCTACAACATTGTGATGTATTGTATATTAATATGAAACATATGATTACAATACGTTACCGAGTTTACCAACTCTTATAACCTAGCTAAGGATGTAATTATTCATTTTCCTTAACAGGTTTGAATTAGTTTGAAAAATCTTACAACAAAAGAGTTGACCCAACACTTATGTTACAATCCTCGAATGATAACTGGAGTATTCCCTTCATATTTGGATGGAGAAGAGTGCCCTACTTTTTCCAAGGGAGGGAATGCCTTATTCCTCTTGTTTCTACCAACATTCCATGCGATACAAATACATCAAGCAGAGATGAAGTCCAACCCCACATTAAAGAGGATATAATATAACACTCCAAACTAAATATGAATACATATATCCAAATCCACCATGGATAAA
Organism: Picea glauca; assembly: GCA_000966675.3. Classification (NCBI taxonomy): domain Eukaryota; kingdom Viridiplantae; phylum Streptophyta; class Pinopsida; order Pinales; family Pinaceae; genus Picea; species Picea glauca. The sequence goes on along the minus strand of JZKD02S0189163.1, from coordinate 1,701,590 downwards.
ACATAAATGCTTCCCTTCACTATTCAAAGTCAAGCCAACAACCAGAGCATGAATTGTTTAAACACTATCAAATGTATAAGTTTTTCAATGCAGCAATCAATATTTAAGCCCATAGGTGTACATCTATTGGAAATGGGAAAAATTAATGATATTTTAATCTTAAGGCTATCAATTGAAAATGTTGATATATTCTTCATTATCCTCCAAATCAATGAATGAGATTTACTATTGATAACTTCCTCGCATTTATGAATGCATCCTTTAACGTGTTTACTTTTTCACATTTACCTAATCATATTAAGAAATTACTCTAAGGCCACATTTACCTAATCATATTAAGAAATTACTCTAAGGCCATATGATTGCCACCTTTAGATGATTAACAAAGATTAATATCTATGCAAACTTTTATTGCCACATTTGGATGATTAGCATGCACTACATCAACCTCATTACCACAGTTTGCACGTATCATATTGGGGGCAGTCGTTTGTCTTTATGTGGTGTGAACTATGGCATGTCTTGATGCCACATTTGGCCTACGGTTAATTTAAATTGATTATTTATTTAATGCCTGATTGGCCTGTGTTCAATTTACGGATCAATGTCGTTTTTGGCCACTACAAGGAAAAGACCCTCTAGTGAAGGTTTTTGCGGACACCCCTATAAAAATATCCAAAATGTTTTGTTTATAGTAGATGATACTAGTGGACGTGAGTGGAGAAAGGTTTTACGGGAGGTTTTTACACCGATGCTTTAATAAGTACATAATGCAACGGTGCGTTTTCTACAATAGGCGCATCAGTGCCCTCAAAACTAGCACACCGTAGGAGGGTTATTTCAAATAAAGAACAATATTATTTGGTGCGCTATGGAAATAAGGATGCATCGAGAAATAATGATGCACTGTAATAACATTCTTTTAAAAATCTATGATGCGCAACACAACACTAGAAGCACTGGTGCACTATTAGTAGAGCACACCGTCATATGGTTAAACAAAAAAACACTTACGCAACAATGTAGGATTGAGTCAAAAATTATATTTCGGTGCACTCCATTGTATCATGCGCACCAATGAGCACTAGTGCTCCAATATGGGGCAACGTATTAGGGTTAATTTCCAAATTTAGGTGGTGTGCTAAGTAAACCTAAGCGCACCGGGGCATCTATTATTATACCGCACTATGTCATGCTTAAACAACATTTTTCGCACTATTGTAGTTTTTCACAAAATGTACGATGATGCGCTATGGAGTAGTATACGCACTGATGCACACCCATAAACACGTGCACCATGATAGGGATGTTTGTTTTTTATAAATATAACCCCTGTGCTCATTAAACATGTATGGCTCGATGTAGTTGTGCATCAGGCGCACCGGAACAGGGTTTTATTAAAAACAATTACCAACGGTAAAAATCATTTTTACCATTTTTAGTGTTGTAGAGATCAAAAGCACAGGTACAACCTTTTACTATCTGAAGTGCCATTAGTCCTTTCCTTGGTTGCGTTCCTTTTGTCTATTTCTCGGTGCGTGAATGTCGAATTTTACCAAACAGTGGGAGAATCTAGTTTTTTTTTAGTACGTCACAACCATGCCTCCCTGACGACAAAATATCCAAGTAATGTCCTTGTTTATTCATAACTTAAGTTTGCACCAGATTAAAATTTAAAATTGAGTGAAATTTTAAGTGTAAAAAAAGAACAAAAAAAACTGCGCGGTGCATTTGAGGCTCTCATCTCGCACCATGTACGGTGTGACCTATAAATTTATAGGGCACAATGTGTATCTTGTTACATTTCTTGGCGGTGCATTGGTAAACATAAACACACCGGTGCGTCTGTTTAACAATGCACTGAAGAAAATCATATAATTGGTGGGGCGGTGTGTCAAAGTACAAATAATGCACCGGGACGTTAAAGTACATAACACACTGCCCTTATCAGATGTATTTTTACGCAGTGTGTTGCTAAATGTGCACACTGCGGTGTTCATGTTTACCAAATGCACCACCGAGAAATTTAACATTGTGTTGCGGTGCACCCAGTAATTTTTTTGGTGGCACCATGCACAGTGTGATAGTAATGATTGGAACACATCGTAATAGGCTCCATACTCAAAAATTTGTTAAAGTTTATGTGATGGTGTGACTATGTTAGTTACAAGCACTGGTGCATGTAGTTAACGTATACGCACCATGTTTTTTTGATAATTTAAAATAATTTTTTACCTGCGTTGATATTTTAATTTGTTTTTTGGTTTAAGCGGTGCGTATGATAAAAGTAATGCACCAGAGAATATGTGTTGTAGTGTAGCGCTCCGGTGCGGTATCCTTTTCTGATGCACCACATAAAAAAGTAGAAAATATTTTGTTCGGTGCATTAGTTTACATTGACGCACCGGTCACGATGCTCACAATATCTATGGGCGCCCTGCCGACGGTGCATGATTTTTTTTGGCGCATCGTTAATGAAATTATCTTATTTTTTTGAAGGAAGTTATTTTTCTGTATTTATAGATAAATTTACCATTCAGTTGACTTTTTTTTTTATGTTTTATGTATGAGTGAGGATGATGTATTTCATATGTTAATCATGCAGAGACGTGAGCAGAGAGAGCAACGACAACAACATGAGAAGAGGGTGGACCTGTATAATGTTGTACATGAATGGGAGGCGAGGGAGAGAGAGAGAGATTTGTACCCTCACCCTATTTTTATAGCGACTCATACTCTCTTGAGGTACGTAGGCTTCCTTAAGTACTATGAGGAGGCTACATCCCTTAAGGGGTACTTCAGGTTGTTAGTGCATCTGATCCGTCGGTGGGATGTCCATCAACATGCTTTCTGTGTGGGTCTGGTTCAGTGGTACCATCCCACTGAGGAGGATATTTACTTTATCACTAGGCTATCCAGGAGAGGGGAGGATTTTCCCCAGTTCCCAGATGTCCCAGTAGGTGTTTCTGCTGAGAGTCAACTCATGTAATCTCAACGATATATTGGGGTTGAGGTACTATCCCCAACTGATTTTCAGGTGTCTGGTGGACAATTGAAAATCACCTATTTTGGTGTAGAGGAGGTTAGGTGCCTCTCACTCTTAGTGACTACTATATCCCATTTTACTAGCAATGGGAAACACATTAGCTTCCCTCTTTTGTATTATGTTGATTTATTGGTACAACGATCACGGTGGATCAGATGGTCTACCATTTGTTTGCGGCAGTTTTGTATAGCACTTGACAAATGTAAGGCTATGACACGTGGGAGGTCAAAATTCCCATTTGTCTCAGAGCTGTTTTGCTTATTTTTTGAGAGGTTTCCAGAGATGAGGTCGAATTTTTTCTGTCAGCCTCCTAGGCCAAGGACTCATGTGCATATGTGCATGTGGGGGGAGATGATTCCCAAGAGGGGCCAGCCAGAGTTTCTGGTCAGGATTGGCCCAGAAGCACTAGGGATACTTGGCAATGCGGTGGATCACATGTTCGTCATGCTGTCGTGTCCTTATGCGGGTTTGGATTGACGAGAATGTATTAACATCCTCTTCACAACATACAAGCCACCAGATGATAGAGGTAATATTATTGTTTTGTTTAAATTAATATAGTTTCATTTTATTGTCTTACTTAATTAGAATAAAATTAATTCTAATACGTTCCTTAACTTGTTCTATTAAATTTTTTAATGAATTAATTGTGTAATTATTGTTCTGTACTATATATATTGTAGATATTGGCACTTTCATTAGGGACATGCCTCCTCCCCCAACAAATGACGATGATGAGATGATGCCTGAGGTTGCATGCATCGTAGGCCCGATAACATATCATGTTGGAGTTGGGCGAGTGACTCTCAACACTTTTGAATAAGGTGGGAGTCCACCCTTCCCTGATGCAAGACATTAGGGCATATCCTACAATCTTGGATATTTTAAGGGAGATGTCGCGTGATTTGATGCCTCTTATGCGTCATATCATCAGAGCTGCCATGATACTATAATCGAGGAGGGCTCCTGATGATAAGCATAACTCTTCTTCCAATATGACCCATTCATCCAATAACCCATTGATTGATGAGGGTGACCATGATCATCCTTCTCCACATCCTCCTTCACCTCACCCAGATCATGAGGAGGCAACACATATTCCTCATCCTCCTCTTTCACCTCACCTAGATGAGCATGCCAGACCTATTCCTCATCCTCCTCTTTCACTTCACCTAGATGAGCATGCATGAACTATTCAT
>JZKD02S0189163.1:1682498-1695219 GCA_000966675.3 Picea glauca | reverse complement strand
GGAAAGTGATTGAGTTCGAAATAAAAAGATCCTAGTTTATGGAGGGGAGACAATGGAAACAAAGAAAGTTGAGGGAGCCAAGCATGCAAGGGGATTTGATTAATAACGAGGTGGCCATGTTCTAAAGATTTTGTTGCTTTGGCTAAGTGATCAACTTCAGTGTTTTTTGAGCGAAGAATATGGAAATAGTGTATTTTAATGAAGAGTTGTTTCAGAGAATTAATTTGTGAGCAAAGGCCATTGGAAGATTGAGTTGTAGTGTTTGAGAGACCAAGGAGGTCCCTTACAACTATTTCGTAGTCCCCTAACACCACAAGAGTTTGGATACTTCGTGAATGTGCAATTTTTAAACCCATGTACACTGCTAGAGTTTCTGCTCTATTATTAGTGTTTTCTCCCAATCCCCAAGAAAAATCAACTACCTTTTGCCCATCGGAGTCATAGATGACTACCCCCGCACCTGCCACTACCGACTAATTGTGGTTTTACTCAACATTGGGGGCATAATTTTATAAATATTTTCAAAAGCAATGATAAAAGTATGTAAACTAACAAATACTACTTTAGTTAAAAACCAAATTATCACAAAATCATGTCATAAATTTAATTTTTTAATTATAAACCACATTTTTTGTTAATCTTACTTTTAAATCTACAAAATAAATGAACATAAACTCAATTTTTGAATCATCATGTTAACATATCCTAAAAAATGTTGTACTATTAAACATTCATATCAACCATATCATTACATCTAATTATATCAACACAAAAAGTAGAATTTCATATCCCATTAAAAGTTCAACTGGACATTTAACATTTTTCAAGATTTCACAATTCGAAATACCTAATGAAGATGAAACATTTTTAAATATATGCAACGACATATACACATTTTCAAATAACAAGCATTCCATGCAATCACAAATAATTTGAAAGACAAACACATTATGCATCAAACTGATTGTTAACCAACTAAAATTGTTCAAAGATTTGTTATAATTAACTTAACATTTCCATGAATAAAAAACAATATAATTAGCAAAATAAAGAATATAACAAAAAAAATACAACAATAGTATTAAAGATGAAATAAAACATGTACATATCATTCTCTGTTTTCATCACCCTCATTATCTTCCTCGCTTGGCATGATAACACTGTTGTTCTCAAAAATATGTTTTGATCTAGGGTCATGTCTTAATACAAACCACCAATCCCTATCCAACACATCTGGGTAAAAAAACACTTGGTTGCATTGTTTTGGGAAAACATAAGGATCCTTAGCTTCATTCCACATATTTTTAGAGTTGATACATATCATCTTACTATCATGATCTTCCCTTACATTATTCCAATCAAAGGTGTCCCACCTCTTTCATCTAAAAATAATACATTGGAAAGAAGAGAAGTCCACTCGAATGATCTCTTGTATCTTTCCGACGTAACCTAACTTCCTCTATGTGGTGTTTTGATCGTGGTGGCTAGCATGACTAGATTGGTCGAACTCGACTTCCACTCCATAGTATTGTGTCATGTGTCCATCATTGCTATCCTCTGTGTGAAAATGATGTCCATATGCCCACATAAATGGGAACAAATGCACCTTAAAAAAAAATGAACAAATCACAGTGTCAATATGTGTCTAATAACCCGACCATTAAAATATAAAATAATATAGTTGTACTTACAATTCAAATGTGCATTACAAAGTTAAAAATTATGTACACAAAAATATTATTACCGAGTTGCTGCAACCAATCCCTATGTTTAGTGCATCCTCTTTTTCACACGGGTAACAACTTGATGCACTATATTTCTCTTTGACTTGGTCAACAACCCAACTGTTAGGGCATATCAATGGCATATTTTCTTTTAAATGATCAGGATAAGGCATGCTTCTACCATTCAACTGTTTGAATTCTTTCCTGTCACTTTCCCATTTCCTCCTTTTCTATTCGTACAATGTGACCTACGACTGTGTTGCCTTCGAATTCTTAAGAATGAATTTATTGATGGCATCAATTTACGAATTCGTTGATGTATTCATGAAATCAACCCAACATATAGTACATATGAGATCATGGAAATATACATTATGAAGTTTAGTGTGAATAGTTACTGTGTAGAAATTTGACAAACGATAAGTCACTTAATATTTATCAAACACCTTTTTCCATTCGTTTGGATAAGCTCCCCTTCTCTTATGTCTTCATCCCTTTTGTTGTCCCAAATCATTGCACCTACTGTGTTGTCAATCTGCTTGATGTACTCACTAGCGTAATAGAAAGACTCATATGATATGTACCCCTCTTCCATAGACCCCTCTAGTTTTTCCCTTTGACGAACAAATGCTTTCAATTTCTTCATGTACCTCTCTAAAAAAAACATCCAACGATAGGAGACCAACCTAACTAATTCAACCTCATCTACTAGGTGAATTAGAAGATGAACTTGCAAGTCCATGAAACTCGACGGTAGTTCCTTTTCAAACATACAAACAATCTCAGCTATTTGTTGATTCCACCATGGACTGCTAGCCATATGAATCTCCTTTGATGTGATCCAACGTACAAATGCAGATAATTTAGATATGGCACACCTTAGGTCATGGGGGAAGTCATGGTTCACATCCACACACGAGCAAAGAATAATGACACAAAAAAGTAAACACATAAAAAATTAATTTTATTTTATCCCATGGAATAAAAATAAAAAGTACAAATAATAAATCCTATTTTTGACATACGTCGTACCTTTAGAAGGTTCAAATGGTCATGTTATTTCAACCCCAACAAATGGTGTTGATTCATAGTGAAGCAACGTCGTAGGGAATATCCATATAAAGAAGGCACCTTCACACCCAATATAACTTCCTTTTCCAAAGAAAGATCTTCTTTCTTCAAAATCCATCAGACATCAACTTATTTGAAAGACCAAGAGGGACCAACCTCTCCACTACTTTCTTTTTTTGGCCAATGTTTCTTTTTAGTTTTTGAAGAAATAAGATCTCTCCTCACAACCAATGTATCACTTTCTTTCGATGATATGTGCCTCCATAAAGAAGATGAAACATTTTTAAATATATGCATGGGATATAGTAAGTGGGCAATCTTAAGATGCTCCCAATAGGGGAGATCATAAAATATAGATTTCCTTTTCATCCAAATGGGAAATTTCTCAACATAGGTGTTAAAGAATTCTAGATCATTCAACATAGGCTTCCCATTTGAATCAAACATTTATGTAATCTCCTTCTCCTTCTCTCTCTCATATGATATAATCCATTATGTTGGTGTCATTATTGCAGGCATTTGGGTTCTCTCTGGTTTACCATTGAAAGCAAATGTTTCTTTTCTATAAGGGTGTTCTTCTGGGAGGAATACCCTCGAGCAATCGTACACTGGATTTCATAGGTGGTTGGACCAACTAGTCTTCAGAGAAGGTCCACAACATTTACATCCTTGATAGCCTTTAGTTACAAGACCTATGAAATTATTATATACATAACACGTTAGCGTTTAAGAATAGAATTTCAATCATAGTGAATAAAATATGCAAATACATATTGTTACATATATAAACAAATCAATAAACATGTTAATTACTAGAGAAAACTCCTAATCCCGGATAATCATGTGTGGTGTAAGCACATATGCCATACAACATAAAATTCATCTCTGTTGCAATGGGTCTTGATACATCATATACATGTATCCCTTCCCGTAATTCCTTCAATTCATCTACCAATGGTTTTAGGTAGACATCCATATTCTTCATTTGTCTTCTACTAGGGACTATAAGAGCCAACATACAATGTTCATTCTTCATGGAAAACCATGGGGGGATATTGTTATTGATCACTACTACAGGCCAAACATAATAGTTGGTGTTTTTGAGGGAATATGGGTTCATGCCATCCATTGTTATGTTGAGTCGTAGACTTTGTAGTTCATCCTTGAATTTTTTTGGCCATGTATTCTCTATATGCTTCATGGCTATTAAATCTGTCGGGATTCACATAACTCCTGACTCACTTCTGTGCGAGGCATGCCATCCCTGCAACATAGCTAATTCCTTGCAACAAAAGAGCCTTTGAATCCTTGGGATTATAGGCATGTGCCTCAATATATTATGATGAGGACCATGCAATTTACCATTTTTATTTGATTCATGGTACCTTTCATGCCCACATTTCAAACATAAATCTTTGTCTGCATATTGTCCTCTATATAGAATACAATCATTCAAACATTTATGATATGATATATATTCAACAACCAACATTTTCAACAACTACTTTGCCTCTTCGTAGCTACCAGTAAAACATTATCACTAGGAAGAGCCTTATCTTTGAATATCCTGTAGTTAGTCGGCAATATAATTAATGTACACGGTCATTTAACATTTATAAAATAAACCATTTCTAATGTTGATTGTATTGTGACAATATTTTGCAAGATAAATATAAGGCACTTGCTGGTCAATTACCTCAATATTGCCGAGAAACATGCGTTTTACATGGAAAACTTTGATTTCACGTTGTAAAGTAACATTGTTGTCCCAAGTTGGGTATACTTTGACCGGGCACTAGGTCCAAAGAGAGGGGCAGTGGAAGTAGATTTTAGGATTTCGAAAATGGTATCATTGATATGGGAATCATCCCCTAGCTCATCATTTTGGAATGCATCTAACTACATTGTCTCCATGGCAGTGATATCCCGTAAGTAATCATCCATACCAAACTCTTTTTGATTGTCTCCATTGCCAACTTATGAAGAACTACTATTGGTGTATTCATTTCTGATTGGTGAATCTGGACGTAGTGGGAATTGAATAGGTGGTTGATTCAACCATTCTTGGTATGCTTCCTCTCTTATTTGTGCTCTCATTGCAACCTTCTCTCGGGTTGACATTTTTGTGGGGTGAAACAAAATGTGGTAGGTAGGTAGGTCGCTCATCATCAGAAGAATCCTAATTTCAAAAATATTGAACATTAGTACATCGATGATATTAGTAAGCACAATGCAATAATTTGTTTGTTCAAATTAAATTATACCAAACAATTGTTACCATGGCCGACCAAGGATTACAGATGGAAGATGGAATGTAACAATTGGAAGGGAAAAGCGACTGTCCATTTTCATCTACCAACTGCTTGTAGTATGTTGCTCTTGATAAGACCTTCCGATGTTTTTGAACGTGTACTGGAATATTTTCTGCATCTAAACTTGATTCTGAATCAGGATCCTGCAAATTTGGATACATTTTTACTCATATTGACATGGATAAAAAACAATTCAATGAGATAATCGAAACATAAATAAAATAAGTTAAAATTACTGGAGATGGAAAGGGAGAACTTCACGATCGACTTTTAACCATATGGAATGAGTTGGAATTTGAAGAATTTTCCATTTAATCATATAATAAGATTTTCTCCCTGCATTTTAGAAAAATTAGCAATAAATTTTCCTGTACATATCTGAAATAAATATCGAGGAACATACCACAATCTGAGTTTGAATATATTTTTGAAACCATTTTTTAAGAATAAGGCGACATAAAACGTAAAATGTATACTGAAGTATTGCAAGTCATGTGAACTCATCCTAAAAGATAATTTGAGATGAATATACTATTTATGTGAAAATAAAAGTTCAAATAACTTTAAAATCATTCAGGTGCGCTTATAAACCACAATCACATTGGTGCACATATTAACAATAAGCATTGGTGCGTTGAAAAATCAACCACGTCATGCTTCTAGATTTTGTTAATAAAAAACAATTATATGTCGTCGGTGTGTCAAATTTTTGTAGGGGAGAGACTTGCAAGAGAGACATACAGAGGAACATTGTGGAGGAGCATAATACTTTGGAACCACAGTATTATTCAAAACATGAGAATTTTAAGGGTAATGTGATTCACTCTAAACCCTTTTCATAAAGTTTTTTTAATATTAAGAAGGTATTCAATATTTTCATTATTTTTCCAAAATTTACAGAAGACATATTTGGAAGAGAGACATACCATGGATCATTGTGGAGTAGAAGAATACTTTGGAACAACAGAAATATTCAGAAAATTAGGATTTGAAGGGTATGGTGATTCACTCAAAACCCTACATTTAGAAAAGACTAAAATAAAAAATTCATACTTACCTTAAACCCTTGTGTTTTCTTCCTTACATGAATGCAAAATTTCACGCTAGGGTTTAACTCCCTCTATTACATCAGAATTAGGGATTTTCGTTTTAGGTATTTTAGATCTATTGGGTTTGTTTATATATATATATAAATTTTTGGCATGTGATGAAAAGGGACCACTTATTGCATCGGATCCAAACGCAGTCGACCCTCTGTCTTTTTATTTTTATTTTTTTTAATGGTTTCCGATTTGACGTTTTTTTTTTAAATGTTCTTCTTTTCCGGTGCACCTTTTCGACAAAAACAAACCAATGCGTTTATGTATAAGGAACACACCGATTAAACCGGATTTAAATAAATAAATAAAAAATATGGTGCATAAAAAAAATACCATAGATGGTCTCATCTAAACAACACAGAAAATGCTGTCACATGATTTTTTTAATTTTTCTTTTCATTGGTGTGTAATTTTCTATTGTTTTTATTTTTTATTTTTATTTTAATAGATGTTTAATTTTTTTTCTATGTTTTTATTTTCTACTGTAGTCACTGTGATGTCTTCTATATATATCACATTGTTGTAATTCACAATATTTAAAAAAAAGAAATTAAACTATTCGGTGTGTGTTGTTGTATGGAATGCACCAGTGTGTTTTATGTAATAAACACACCGGTGCTTTGTATATAGAAAGCACACTGGTTACATCGATTTTTTTCGCTGAAAATTATGTGATTTATTTATAAAATATATTTAATAATTTCTTTATTGAATGGTACAAGTTGTATATTGATAAAAATATGAGTGAGAAGAGTTCAAATAAGAAAAGTTTTGGTCTGCACAATGGTGACACATTCAGAAAAACAAAAAAGGAAGGTTCTCTGTAAATTCTATACAAAATTAATATGGTTGAACTATATGTAAGTTTAAATAATATGTATTGGTTAGTGTGTGTCATGTAGGGCCACAAAATGAGGAAGCTCGATAACATTATTTCTGATCTAAGTGCAGAAGAGAGTAAAATCTTGATGGAAAAATTGCAAAGGGATTGTTACACATTATTTTGGTCACCCTAATGATGATTTCACAAACATGTGTTCAGGCTCCCAACATGACTTTTGCCTGAGAAAAACAACTTCTTTCCTTCTCTACAAGACTCTTTTTAGAAAGGGTCCTCAGGCTGCATATATTACACAGTGCGAAAATCTATGATTTCCATAGGCTTCTCTATAGCTGGCCCATAGGATTTCCATACACTGCTATATAGGCAGGGTGTGATGGCGTTCCAAAGCTAAAAGAGAAAAGAGGTTTCATGAAGTTTCTAGAAGGGGAATCTTCTATAATGTGAGGTGGCGACTGTATGGTTGCGATCCTACTGTTTTCTCTAATTTGGTGGGATCATCCTCATCCATTTAACCAGTTCACCTTCTCCTATATAATCATGGGCTTCTCATGGAAAAGGTTAAGCAATATTAAGCAGAAAATTGATGAAAGAATAGGCTAAAGATTGTGTGAAGAATCCCGTTTCTAGTGATGCTTGAGGCCACCATTTTCCCATCAAGCTTTTGTGGATTATCTTCATGTGAATTCTGGAAAAAGTGTATGTGTGTGTTGGAATGAAGGACCACTAAAAGGGAACTTGCAACATCAAGGCAATTCAGTTTTATCTTCTACTTTTCATTAATATAATACGGTGGCACATCTCTTTCCCATAAAATGATTAGTATTTTATTACATGACTCCTTGATCACATGTTTAGGTTGTCATTGAATTCTACTATTGTTGGTCTCACGTTGGTTGGTTTGTGTTATCACAGATTTGATTCCACAAGAGCAATAGAGTGAAGCAGGGACAACAAAGCTATAAGGAAGCGATTCATAAGGTATGTTATCTATTCCTCCTTTGGTAGTAAACTCAATGATCACAACTTAGGGAAAGCGTCTTGTTCTGTCTTGTTTTGTTCTAGATCTAGGTGGATCTAGGGGGATTAGTTCATGTCCACATTTACCGATTTACCCAATAACAAAATTGGTGACTCCACTAGGGAAGAACAACTTGATTGTGGTTTTTTGTTGGCCATTTGATTTTGACCTATTCTTCTCACTTGAAATCAGTCTCTGAGTCTGTGGGAGATCCATTTAGACTCTTTGGGTTTGGAAGTCCACCTAGATGCTTTGCCCTTTTTTCCAAATTTCTTGTTTTTTCAAACACTTCCGCATTGCACTTTATAGATAACTTGTAGAAACCTTTGATTTCCACACCCTTGTGGTTTATTTCAGTGCGGGATTTATGCACCCTGTCTGTTTCTAGCCTATAGAAACTATTCATTTCCGCACTGTGTTATACTACCAGCCTGCGGTGGCGTTTGAGAAATTTTTTGGGTTGGGTTTTGGCCTCTGTTGATGCCCAATTTTGCTTTAGTCACCTGGGAAAGGATTTTTAATGCCATTTTTTGAATTTTTCTAACTGTTTAAGCTTGCTCTTGATTGGTTTCAGAGATCGAACACCTCTCTTTTAATCTTTTTCAAATTTTTGTTTTTGATTTTTATCGACAAGGATATAATCTCTAGATTTGTGTCCAAGTGCTTGCTCGATTAAAATTCTTCGATTGGATTTGAAGTTTTAGGTTGGTTACACATTCTAGATTGCTTAATGATCAGAAGACCATTTTTTATTCACATTTGAAGAAACATTTTCTTGTCATTTTTTATTTTTATCTCCATTGAAAGATCAATTTGGGTGTTTGTTGAGTGTTTTATTTTCGTTGATTGCTTATCCTTTCTTAGTTCCATCCCTGTTTTGGTTTTTTGAAAGGAAAAAATTAAAGTCTTTCAGTCTTTTAGGTGATCATTTATATAGAAAATATTGGCATTCAAAAAATTGAGAGAGAACGAATAGTGAAATTACATTGTTGATGATTGTTTGGTATTATATTCAAAGAAAAGGAATTGTACGTCGCAGTTCACATTGTTCCAGAAAAATACTTTCTCCCTACTGTAGATAGAATTCATTGAATGAAAATTTGCATCATTCATTTCTATTTGCACGTTATTAGGTCGAAGTCTTACACAACATTGGTTTCATTCTCGTCTACCTCTTGAGTAACAACAACCTCTATTAAACATTGTGAAATTTAAAACTCAAGTATTAAATTTTATTTTCTAGGGCTCTTTTACACCAACATTAGCTAGGCTAGAGATTTGGAATAGGCAATGAGATACACTCTCCAAAGCCCAAAACACACAATAGTATCTTGTGATAAGGAGTGTTCAAATCCATTTGCAACATTTTGTCCCAGGAAGCCTTTCTCACACAAGGGTCAAACCTGAGGTCGCATTGAGATTGGAAGAGTTAGTCACCCTGCTTTGTTGGTCTTAGTGTAGAGATTGCACGTATTATGGGGGTCGCTTGAAGGTATACCCACAATGATGAGTGGAAGCCTCTCAAGTTGATTTTGAGCTTGATACCCTACCCTTGCATGTGGATCAGACTGTCGGCTGTTTCCACAGGCATCACTGTTGTTTGTGGTAACTTTAGTGGCCTATCTTCTTAGGGTCTTACACAAGGTGACTATGGAGGGGCAAGTCTCCATGGTACCTGGAATTGATGTTGGCCAAACTCACTCGGGCTCCTTGGAGGGTATACCCATGATTATGTGTGGGAGCTTGCACCAGGGTGTAAGTTCGTTAAGAAGGTCGTAAACATAACTTTTCCACCCTAGCCCAGCCCCTTCTTCTCTCGATCTCGCGATGTTGGATTTCATCACCAACTAGTGACTTCGAAACAAGAAGGTTTGCTTGCCTAGTTTGAACTCTAGATTTTATTAGCGAGTGCTATTTGTTTTCATAGTTGGCCATAGATTTTTTTCGTAAAGTTTTTGGTTCGGGCAATATTGACCCTCCACGCCGTTCACGTAGAATGCAAGGCCTACCTCCGGAAGATTTGGAAAGTTCTCAACCCTTTGCTACTAATCCACTGGAGGGCTCTCCTCAACAGTGTGAAGTCCAAGACACTGCCACTCCACGAGTGGAAAGAACTAACTCTCTAGAAAATTTCCGAATTTCTTCCTCTCTAGAGTCTTTTCAACTTCCTCATGGTTCTGAGAGACATATTCTTCGGCTAAATTCATCCAGAGATCTTGTTGTTCAAACTTCTGGACTACCAACCAGACCTTTCGTAGGTCCTGAAGGCCAAGATCCGTTTTGGACTGCTGACATATCTAGACGAGATCTTTTCAGAGCCGAGTCAAGTGCTAATATACTTGTCGTACCCGAGTCACCCAAAACGTCTGCTGAGGACACGATACCCCTAGATCATTCTCCCATTACAAATGCCCATCTGTTCGCTAGTTCAGACATCCCGTCAGTTGATCCTGACTCGATCATCCCCCTTTAGATGGCCCACTTTAAAATGGTCCCAAACACTACGACTATTCCCACCTGGACTACGGTGGCTAGCCAAGCTCCCATTGGCACACCCCTTTCACCTAGACCTTCCCTATTGCTTCCTCCTAGGTATAATGCGTTGAATGCTTCTATCTCTATCCCTACTCAGGTTCCATCCAGAGCATCTGGAGTTTTTTCTCCTCCCGGGCACAATCCTGTTACCAGTTTCATTCTGACACTTCCCCAGGCCCCCTCCGGAAGGTCTTATCCACCTTTCACCAATGGATCCGGCCCTAGTGGCATTACTCAGTCTTTCACACCAAATTATCAGATTCCTGTTGGCAGACAATTCAACCCTGGAGGCCAATCTCAACCCTTGTTTGGAGGTCAAACCTCGATTGGAACACAACCTCCGGTTGGAGGACAACAACCACCCACCACACCCTATGGACAAAACATACCGACAACTTTGGCCCAGTATTGGAATTTTATTACCCAGGGTAACACTCAATTGACTGGGGGGAAGCAACCTCAAGTCAGCTCTTTTATACTCCCTAGTATGGGCCAACCCTACCTCAGGACTTCCAATCCCATTTGGGGTTTGAACGTTCAATATAGTGTCCCTTTCCAAGGGAACATCCCTAATCAGTACAACCCCACAGGCTACTTGCCTCCACACCCACAACCGAATCTGCCAGGATCTTCGCATCATATGAAAACTGCTTACGATCCTACTGGTATACCGACGTGACTTCCTCCCCAAAGTCACCAGTACCCTCATGTGAACAGACAGTTACCCTTCTTAGCCACTTTGGATCTACCTGACTTGTCTAGGATTTTGAATGACCCTATCCATCACTCTCCTCATTGGTTTTTCATACCGGCCAAATTACCATCAGACATTCTTAAGTTCGACGGTAAACTGGGAGAGGATCCGAACAATCATGTAATGACTTTCCACCTTTGGTGTTCATCCGACTCTTTGATGGATGAATCCATTCGATTACGTCTTTTTCAACGAACTCTCATGGGTTCAACTACGAAGTGGTATAAAGAATTACCATGATGATTCTTCGCCAACTTTAATACCCTATCCATGGCTTTCCTCACTCACTACCAGTTGCCAATCTGTTATGAAACGAGAACCAATATTTTGAGTTCTTTCAAGCAAAATAAAGCCACTCATATCTCTGATCACATTCATGGGTGGAGATGAAAATGACGTTTAATCAAACTCGATCTTCCTGATCAGTTATTGGAAGAATGGTTCATGAAATCCTTCGTGAATGACATATCTAAATATATTTCCATGGGTGGAGTTGTCACAGAAGAACAGGCGATCAGTCGTGCCCAGTACCTCGATCTCATTTATTCACAAATAGGTACTCTTTACGATATGCTCCCTGACCCACCTCGTCCTTATACCACGACCACCTCTGTTAAGCCCTAATATTGGCTCATTACCCCTTAATTGGGGCATATTATATTAGTAATTTTATTTTATTTATGTCGACTTTAGGCCATTAGTTGTAATTATACCTCATAGTCTCCTATATATACCAAGGAGACATTTTCATTTTGAATTATCTTGTACTTGAACATTTAAGTGGGGTAAAAGGAGGTTGCCCCATCGAAGAGGCTTATTATCTGAAATTATCTCTTTTTCAAGGCGTTGAGTACTTTTTCTGAGGTTTTTCTATGCTATATTGATATTTGGTTCTTAACATATGGTATCAAAGCTCAAGGTCTTGGGGTTTCACTGCTACATCTGAGACACCTTGGAATTTTTGCTATAACTTTTTTTCTACAAAGTTTCAGAAGGAACGGATTGGAGGATATTTAGTAGACAGATCAAGGTACGTTGGGTTCAAAATTCACCTCCTGAGGCCTTATACTTTCGGAGATACAACCTGTACAATATAGGGTTCTGGAATCATCCTGAAATGATTCATTGCTGAATTTTCGCTATAAAAACTTCTTTGTAACATTTCAGACCCTGAACTATGGAGGATATTTACAAATATTAGTATAGTATCTTTGGTAAAAATTTCAGTTTCTAGGTCATCTTAAATTGGTAGATACACCCTGTGTAAGATAGGGTATCTGACTAGTCCTATTGACTAGTCTCAAAAAGGTGTTCCAGGTAAAACAATCATAACTTCTTCCTAGAGTATCCAAATTGAGTGGGA
>JZKD02S0189163.1:1651282-1667615 GCA_000966675.3 Picea glauca | reverse complement strand
TATTTTTTCAGGAAAATTATGAAAATCCTAGAGGACCAATGAGATGATATCCGAAATATGCCAGTAGGAATGTCCAAGAAAGTGTACAAGGAGATGGTCAAAGAATTGGGCATAAATGCATCGGAGGAGGAGCTATCTCAACAACATTGTGCTTCAAATGCATGTAATCATTGAATTTTTCTATTAGGTACACATAATTAATTATACATTAATTATTAATTTTCAAATATTCTTTTACAGAAAAAAAAAGAGAAGAAAATGGAACTCATTCTGCACTCAAAACTGGACGACAATAAAGAAAATGGTTGATAGCAAAGTTTGTGAGTAATTGCTATTTCCTTATAACAACTTAAGTTTTTTTTTGTATATTTTAAGTTGTTTTACAACAACCATCCTTGAATGTCTTCAAACAAGTGCTAACATACAAAGATGAGCCATCGGAAAAATTGATTGACATTGGATTAATTAAGGGTTGTGAGTAAATGTTGGCATATCAAAAATTAATTGTCGAATTTGTAAGTATAATCTATGTTGTTTTACTTCCATCACTTTATAATTAGTGAAACAAAATAATACTTTATATTAAATATATGATTTATTATGGGGTATAAAACTTGTAGGAAACAAAATATGGAGCTGAGCCAACAAAAGAATTGTTAAAACAAGGCATGAGATTTGATTTTGAACATATGTATATGATTCATGAGTCACTTATTTCTTTGGAGGTACGTCGCTTTTCAATTTACATTCATGTATATTATTTATTTCAATTTTCATTATTCTCACCAATGTAGATAGACTCATTACAATTTGTTTTTATGTTTGTAGATGGAAATTCAAGAAGAACAAAACAATCAAGACAATCAACGAAACATTCAACAAAATAATCCAAGGCATGGAAATAACTTGAGCACTAACAATAGTTCTAGTGAAGAATGTTGACTAATATATTTGGATATCAATGCAAGATGCAATTGTATTTTTTTGAAATAATTGTCTATGAAAATTAGACATTTTTGTTTAAGGTAATGGACATAGTGTCCTAGTTGAAAGACAAGGGATTACCGATAAGTTCCCCATTTTGTATGACAAAGACCCTCTTTGTTTTTTGTAAGTAAGAGTTGTATAAAAAGCCTTCAAAAAATTAGAGTTACAGTCTCATCCTGAGTTCTGGGCTATAATAACTGAACTGCCTCAAAGGGAAACCAATTCAGCCAACCGGTCAAAGTATAGCCCATTGTCTTAAGCTACCAATCTGAAAATGACAAAACTTAAACATAAACGTAAAAATTACAGTCTCCATAAAACAACATATCAAGCATGATCGTAGGCCCCATGAGGCAAAAAGAAATTCAGACACTTGGCTAAGCTAACATAAAGACACTTGTGTCAGTCATGAGGTGGGATTGTAGTAGGGCCACACGTGCATGGAGGTGGCATTGGTCGTCGGGTCCGCAACTGGTGCAGCGTCCTCTTCGACAATTGTCCCTCCCTCCTCCATGGGCTTGTGCATGGAAACACCTGTGTCGACGTCGCCTCCAACCCAATCCCCTTCGGCCCATGTATCTCCCTTATCCATGGCCTCAGGCATGGTAGTTCCTGTGTCGACATCGTCTCTAATCCCTTCCTCTTCGACAAATGTCCCTCCCTCCTCCATGGGCTCATGCATGGAAACACCTGTATCATCTCCGCCACCAACCCCTGTAGTGCCTGCTCCTCCATCCCCTGAGTCGTCTCCGTTTCCACCCCCTGTGGCTTCACCCACTCCTAGTGTCAAGTGGCAAGCCCCCTGAAGCATTGAGAGCATTTGCAGGAGGGTTGAGGCATTCCCGTCCAGGATTTCCAATAGAAACTGGAGGTCATCCAGGTCTTATCACAGTTAAAATACCAGACCTTGCAGGATGACAAGGCTGTCCTGCAATTGTGAGTCTGGTACTGAATCTAAAAAGGAATGAGGTCCTGGTTGTGGTCCCAGGAAATTTGGTTGTGCTCCCAAGTGAGGCTGATTGGTTGGGTTCTTTGGCTGGACTGGTGTGCTCACCGGTGAGTTGGATGGAACTGTAGGAAGTGACAACGAAGTGGAGGCCAAATCAAATGAAGGCCCCGGGTTAAAACCCATGCAATTTTCAGAGAGGGGAAGCCATTCTAGCTGGCTTGCGAAGGGCGAGGAGAGGGATGGGAGGTTGCTGGGGATTTTTCGTGATTGTGACTGAGAAAAGGGAGAGGAAGATGAATCAAGTGACGAGTTAGGAGATGGTACAAGTGGGGGTCGGAGAACCAATCGCGATCGGCTTGGCTTCCAGGCTGAGCCGTTCTTAGATTTCCCCCTCTGTCTCGGCATGCCTGGGATGCTGAGGGGAATTGCAAGCGTTGGAAGGAAGCACAGGTAATGAAAGTGTAGTTGGTGGGGGTGCAAGTT
Source organism: Picea glauca (assembly GCA_000966675.3). Taxonomy (NCBI): domain Eukaryota; kingdom Viridiplantae; phylum Streptophyta; class Pinopsida; order Pinales; family Pinaceae; genus Picea; species Picea glauca. The sequence goes on along the minus strand of JZKD02S0189163.1, from coordinate 1,665,196 downwards.
GTAGGAAGTCTCAGCCTTAGAAGAGAACCTCTGTAGATGCATCTGGTAGAAGGCATGGCATTGATATTGTTGAAGAATGCAAAGGCGCACGAGAAGAGTAAATTCGAATTCATGGCTCTGAGTTGTCGAAATGACAACGAGTTTAGGCCAGGCTCACTAAGAGTAATGGTGCCTAGGCCTACGCGAGCTTGGATTAAATGCATGAGGGTGGTGGGAGGGTGTGCCATGCTCCTGTCACATGGCCATTGCCATGTTGGCTGCTTCGCGCCCTCTCCTGGTGACATGTGTCCCGCACTGGCAGCCCATCTGGGGACCCTCTTATTCATATAATAAAATATGTTTTAATTTATTCTATTGTGTTGTTCAATGTTCCTGTGAATTGTTACATCGCTAATTAAATATATGGATGACTAAATTTTACAATGAAGAGATGCAAAATCTGATGATATAAAAAATTAATCCAAACATCATATCCAAATTCACTAATCAAAATATAAGATATATGTAATTTTTTTGATAAATAATGGAATTAAAAAGTAACAATAATTGCACTATCACATGTCGATGTTTCTTAGTGTATTTTAATTATTAATCTCATCGACACGTTTAATATTAAAACTCACCGATGCGTTTCATATGAAATTCGAACTGGTGCTTTTATGTAATCAATTAGCATTGGTTTCAATATTAATTTAATACCACAAAATTTTATTAAATTTTTTTCCATCAGTGTGTTAATATTATACGAAGCACTGGTGTGTATGTGTTATTGATACACATTGACGCTATTGTGTTATTGATAAGAACCGATGATTTTTTGTTACTAAAAAGCACAGATGCTTTCGATTTTTAAGGCATAAGAGTGTTTTTCCCTGTAACGCACTGATGCATATTATTTTATACAACATCAGTTCCTTCTTATTAATAATGCACCGGTTCGTTCTATGCAGAAAGAACTAATGCTTAATTATTTTTAACTCTCCGGTGTGTTTTGATGTTAAAGCCCCGATGCTTAAATATTTTACTCCCCCGCTGCTTTCATATTTTACTACCTCGATGCTTGAAGTTAAGTGTACAACACCGATGTTGTAGGTGTATGTTTGTGCCTTATACAAACACAACGATTTGTAAACATCCGCTAACACCTTCGAGCACCCAAATTTGTTTAGTTATAATCAACTTTTTTTATATTATCCACAAAAAAATCTGCTATCGATAATAGATGTTGTAGCGAAGGTTGTTTTGACAATTTTTGTCAATTTTGTAACACTAGAAACCTTTGCTAAAAGGTCTTTTCCTTGTAGTGGGCGTTTCATATTATGGTTGTCTTTCTGTGATCATATACATGTAGCTACAATATCCATGTTTCTATTGTAGAGGGATTGCAGACTGATTCGATGCATTTGGAGCACAAGCGAGAAAACGATCAATTTTTCTGACATATTGGACTAGGAAGAAGGTTAATAGAGAAAAGCATAAAGAAGGACGAGGTAAGATATTCCTTTGCCTCTTTAAAATTTCTGGAATTGGTTTCCTTCAATTATGATTTCCATGTTATCTAATCTATAATGTAATTTCCAATAGACGCATGCTATGGTGGATTTAGGTTTTAGGTTTTGCATGAATTCAGACCAACCATTGAAGGCAGGGCCAAGCATGAACCTACCTTTAGTGGTCAGCCCACATGCATGCATTCATTGTGTCTTTAAAATTGATGGAATCAGTTTCCTTCAATTATGGTTTCTAGGTTATTCTATGATGGATTTAGGTTTTAGGTTTTGCATGCATGCATGCAGGCTAACCATTGAAGACAGGGCCAACCAAAAACACGAACCTACCTTCAGTGGTTGGCCCACATGCATGCATTCAAGAATTTGTTTCCCTGACATTTTAACTCTTTAAAACGTTTTCACGCCCTGTGATTACGCTTCTTCATTCAGAATCTAGATTACACGTTTTCACGCCCTGAGATTATTCTTTGGAACAATATTGAAAACCATATTCGATATGATCTTTGCAATCCATATTGGTTAGTATGTCGTAATGCTTAAAGCTAGTGACACGCTTAGTATGTCATAGTATTTCATATGATTTAAACTGCATAATGGTTAATATGTCCTATGATTTAAATTCCAAAATGGTTAGTATGTTGTCTTATTTAAATTGCTTAATGGTTAGTATGTCGTATGATTTAAATTGATTAATGGTTAGTATGTCGTATGCCATATCATTTCACCCATAAAATATGATTTCTACTTCTTTCATCGCCACTAAGTTGTGTTTAAACAATCTGTGCATGTATGCCTCAGGCGAGGTTTTAAAAATCATAAAAGATTCAAGGTTTTCATTATGCCGATAGGCCTATACCTATTGGAAATGAGCACAATTAATGATCTTTTAATATTAAATCCTAATCTCATGGCTAGCAATTGAATATGCTAGCATATTCTTCATCATCCTCCCAAATCAATGAATGGGATTTACTGTTCATAACTTCCTCACATTTATGAATGCATTAGTTAACTTGTTTACTTTTTCACATTTACCTAATCATATTAAGTAATTACTGCAAGGCCATACTATTTCCACATTTAGATGATTAACAAGGATTAATATCTATGCAATATTTTATTGCCATGTTTAGATGATTAACAGACACTACTTCAACCTCATTACCACATATTGCATGTATCATATGGCGGGAAAACATTCATTTTTATGGGGTGTGAACCATGGCATGGCTTGATGTCACATTTTACCTGCATTCAATTTAAAGTTATTATTTCTCTAACACCTGATTTTTGTCCTATGTTCAATTTACGGTTCAATGACTTTTCTGACATTTCATATTATGGTCGTCTTTTTGTGATCATATACCTGCAACTGCAATATCCATACTTCTATTGTAGAGGGATTGTGGACCAATTAGATGCATTTGGAGCACAAGCGAAAAAATGATTAATTTTTCTGACATATTGGACCGGGAAGAAGGCTAACAGAACAAAGAATCAAACAGGACAAGGTAAGATCTTCCTCTGTCTCTTTAAAATTTTTGGAATCAGTTTCCTTCAATTATGATTTCTAGGTTATATGATTTGTAATGTAATTTCTAGTAGACACATGCTATTGTATATAAAACGTCATCCATGTTTATAAAACTTCATTCGATTCACATCTTCTTTAGCGAGCACGCGATGCCACCTGCTTTTGTATTTCCCATTTCTCATCACCTTCATTGTATACACCCACCAACTTAGACATTCAATACACTTCAATTATAATTATATACAAAGAAACTATTCTATACAAATATTATATATATATATATATATAAACCAGGTGGTCGAATTCCAATAAGAAGAGATCCCTCGTCCCAAAATTGTCCCAAAATTTGCAATTTTATCTCCGAGTATAAAGTAACCATAAAATTATGTACCCCCAAAAAAAATATCATCCACGTATGGAAAAAATCAAAAGAAAATATATTTTATGAAAAATGTACACTAACTACAAAGAAGATAACCTAAACCAAGCACAAGGGCAAGGGAACCTTTACTTGCATCTCCACAAAAAATTCTAAGTATTCATGAAAGATTAGATCTGATGACCCTTACACTATACCTCCTTCCGACTACATAATCATATATAACCCTCGACCTGGGATTTGAGAGACACCTTGCACTTAGGGTTTTAGAGAATTTTATCTCATTGTCCTATATAACCCTCGACATAGGGTTTGAGAGATACTCTATAGCTAGGGTTTTAGAGAATTATGTGTCATTACGAGGATAGAGATCCGTTTCTTTATTTGTTTTAATTTTTCGCTTTATTCCACCTAACATAGTTTCATATTACGCTCGTTTTAATAAAGTACTCCACATGAATTTTAAAACAAAATGTGGAGCTAGTAATCTTTAAAAAATGCATAGTTCGATTTAATTTATGAATCCATTTTTTAACCCAAATCACTTCAATGGGGAGATGAAATTTATGAATCCATCTTTTAACCCAATTCACTTAAGGAATTTGTAAAAAATTATATGACTCTATGCCCATGACAATCGTTCCTTGCATATCATTAATATTTTTTTTGGATGTTGAGGACCCAAATAGTTACTTTCACCTTCAATGAAAAGTTCACACGATCATATATAGAACATTACTAATTTGGGGGATATTTAAAACCTAAATAGTTAAATTGTTACTTTCACCCCTTTTAATTTTTTTTCCACACATAAAAAATTCTCTTTATATTGAGTAAATATAAAGAAAGGTAAGTTACATTGCAAGGGAAATGTGGTTACAGTCTAAAACATACCTCCATGTAATCCGAAAATAGTTTGAAAAAAATGCAGTGAAACATCCAAAGTGAAGACAACAGTAAAAACAAAGTTAAATAACATGCCCAAAGACACCCAGACCTATAGCTCTGAAAGTGACTGTGCTCAAGAGACCGTCCTAATATCATCTAAGACAAAAATTACCCAAGCTGCAAAAAACGGAAAATTCAGTCACCGATCAGAAAAAAAACTCCTTCCCCTTCCTCAACAGGGAGCTCAAGCGGATGAAACAAAGATTTGCAAAAGATGGAAAAATTCATCAAAAGAGTTTTAATTCCAAAACTGAGCCCATATGCCCATCCTCCATATGGGTGTATTTGATTTTGCCTTCTGACTACTCCAAGGCTTTCTTTGAGAGCTCATCCACCTCCTGGTTGAAGTCTCTATAGGTGTGGGTGAATTCGAGAGCCGAGAATTCCCTAGTGAGGGCCTTTATCCGCTCTTTCCAGAACATCAAGTACATGACCTGAAGGTCACATTTCTGATTTAGCCAGTCAATGATAATCATTGAGTCCCCAAACACCTAGAGGTCATAGATGTGCAGACTGATTGCCAAGGTTAACAATGCCCAAACTACCAATAGTTCGGCTCTGGTATTTGAGCCTGGGATACAATTCAACATCCATCTATACTTTGTGTAATTATTTACCCAAATGACTCCTCATGCTCCACTAGTCTGCCCTCTCCTTTGAGAAACCCCATCAAGCCAACCAATTGGTATTCCCTCGTTTAATTGTGGAGGAATTTTTGTCTTCCCTCTTGTTTGCAAATTCTCCCAAGTGAGAATCTTGTTCTTCAACAACAACCAGGTAAAGAGCCAAGTCCCACTTCCATAGGGAATAGTTCCACCATTTTTTGTTGCGATTCCAAATCTTTGACGCTATGATATCATGGGAATTGTTTTCCATAATGTTCCCTGATGCATTTCCTCCTATCCAAATTAACTTGTTCGAGGAGTCTGTAAAAAATATGCCTACATGATCCAAGGCTCTGTAGAAGTTGTCCCATTCTTCTACTTCTATGCTTCCCAACCCCAACTCTGAATCTGATTTCTAGTGAGCCATAACTACACCTTGCCTCCCCCGATCTGATATTTGATATAGTTAGCGGAATCCCTTCAATCTGAGAGAATCTATGAGGCCTTGTGATAAAAAAAAACTCTTTCCCGGTCCAAGTATCATATCTTCTCCAAGTATTATGGACATGCCATAATCTGGATTCCATGTTGTCCACTATGCCACTACTTGAAATAATTTTAGGAGGCTTCTCCATGAATTTGATACTTTTATTGTACTCACAGAAGTGCTTCTAATCCAAGTCACCATCGAAGTGGAGGGTAAATATTTATCCTTTAGTACCTTGTGCCATAGTCCATCCTTCATCATACATCGCCACAAGATGTTTGTTGCCAGCACCCTACTAAACCGGTATAGTTTCTTGATACCCCAACCTCCAAAGGCTTTTGGTTTTGCAAGATCATTCCACTTACAAAGGTGAACACATTTCAATAACCCACCACCCGACCACATGAAATTAAACATCACTCGTCTGATTTTGTTAAGGACAGAGATGGGGAAATTTGCTATAGCCAACCAAAACACAGGAAATCTCTCTAACATTGATTTGACAAGAACGTACCTCCCACCCAAAGATAACCAACGATGATACCAAAGTCCTATCCTTCATTCAAATATTTGAATAAGCCATCTCCAGTCCTCTACATGGTAATTTTCCGGCTTTAAATAAAAACCCATGTAATGAAAGCCTACGTTTAGCTCCACAAAATTGAAGGGGAAAATAACCTTATAAATGTCCAAGTCATGTTCCTACATTCTCGAGTAGTCAAAAGAATATTTGTGTGGGTTTATGACTAGTCCCAATGCTTTATAGAAAAGAGACAGAATGTAATCAGTTTCCTTCCAATAAGCTAATTGTTTCTAGTCATAATCAATACATCGTCCACAAAAAGTAAGGCAATAAGCTTGATAAGTCTTGAAGTCTTTATCTCGGTAATTTTGCCTTCGGCTTGTGCTTGCTTGAGCATTAAGCTAAGTCCCTCCATAACCAAAATAAACAGTAAAGGAGATAAAGAGAAGCCTTTTTGAAGCCCGTGACCACTTCAGAATAAAGGGGAAGGCCCACCATTTACCAAGTCCATGAAAGATGTTGTATTTACACAACTCATAATCCATTTTGTAATCAAAAGACTAAGGCCCATCCTTAACAGCATCATCCAGAGAAAGTCCCAATTTACACAATCATATGCCTTTTGGAGATCTAATTTCAAGATTAGAGATTTTAGTTTTTTTGTTTTTAATGTTGTGTAAGCATTCTTGGGCAGTTCCCATCGCATCCAATATCTGCCTACCTTTTAAGAAACCAAGCTGCTCCATTGATAAATTATTTGAAAGGAATGGTTTCAGTCTATTTTCTAGGGTCTTTGCAATAATTTTGTATGCCATGTTGCATAGTGCTATAAGTCTGAAGTCCCCAAAGTAGAGGGCTTATCCACCTTGGGTATGAGGAATAAAAAAGTTTAAAGACCTTACCATCGATCCAGAGCTTCTTGAATTCTCCACAACTTACAGAATGTCATCCCCGATCAAATAAAAAAAGCGAAGGAAAAATTCCACTGTCCACCTATTCGGGCCATGACTTTTGTCCTTAGCAAAGCTATTGAGTACCAAAAATAATTCTTCGACTGTGCAGGGTTTCTTGAGCTCCTGAACATCATTTTTAGTGAGAAGGCATGGGTAATTCTGCACTGTTCTCACTTGTTCAATAATAGAATTCTGTTGAGTATCAGCATAAAAATATTTGAATTGTTTCATCGCTATAGTCTCCAGTTCCTCTTGTCCACTATGACTATTTCCAGATTCGTCTTTTATCTCCCACAACGCTTTCCTATTTTTTCTATAGATAGCGTAATGATGGAAAAAAATTGTGTTCCGGTCACCTTGCTGCAACCAGATGGCTCTGCTCTTTTGTTTCCACGTTTATTCTTCATCTAGCAAAAACTTTTTCCTTTTTTTTTCTAGCACTTTGATATCCAATATCAACTACCACCGAAGCATTCCCATTGGATTTAGTTAGATATAGCTTCTCTAAATCGTCCTCCACTTGGACTAATTCAAAGTGTCTCCTCCTCTTTTGAACTTTCTCCCAATCCCTCACTTTCTGTTTTAAGGCTATGAATTTTCCAACCAATCTCCTCATCGTTGAAGGTTCACCATCGAATTCAGTAGAAGTTTCACCCTTTTTAATTACGCGCATGGATTGGGACTATGTCAAGTAAAATTATTGAACTCCTCTTCATGCTATGATAAAAGTGAGATCCTTTCGACATAAATGAAATGAAAGGAGTATGAATCCTTACTTGCATATTTAGGTCTAGCTATGCCAGATTTATGTTTAACGATTTTATGAAGACTTTTAATTATATATACAATTATTTTTAATTTATATTTATAATATTTTATAAAAATATAAATGATTAAAATTGATATTTTTCATATTAACTGAATAACCTGAAAACGATAATGATAATAACAACATGCATAATAATATAGTGATAATAATAATAATAAAGTCTAACCAATTATAAAATAAAATCCGTATGCTTACATAATTATTTTTAATTTATATTTATAATATTTTATTAAATAATATTTAAAATTGTTATTAATTAGTTGACTATAAATTTGTTTCTTCTCTCGTTCATAAAACTACAATTTTTTTTTAATCTAGTTCACAAAAAAATGTTTTAGTATATATTTATTAATAAGTATATAAGGGGAATTTCTCTGCAGTTTTGAGTTCTTAGAATACTGTCTATAGTTTTGAATAATTTTTAGTTCTGACTTCTTCTACTCGCTGAGCACCTGTGTTCGTGGTCATAAATTAGTCATGGCTTCTTCAATCGGCTGAGCACTTGGACATGTGAAATTAGGTGAGTCAGTTGCTACTTTGATTAGTTTAATTTAAAATATATTTATAATTTAGTAACTTGTGAAAATTAAAGAGATTTAAATATAATTAAAATGTATTTATTTATTTTTAATTTTTAAAAGATTAATATGTAAAAGTTGATTTCACAACTAATAATATTATCATTATCAATTAAAAAAAATCTTTTCCTTTTTTAAAGTCAATCCAAAATAAAAATTGTTACTTATTTTCTCTTCTTTTCAATATGAGCACTCCACCTATTCCAAAAACTCAACCTATCAGGGGAGGCCCTGAAAGTCACCTTAGAGAGCCTTCACAATTATATGGAACCATTAAAAAAAACAAGAGAATAAAGAGATGATAAACTCCAAATATAGTTAGAATCATTAGAAAAAAGGAGTGAAGAAAGAGATGCAAAACTCCAAATAAAGCTAGAGGCAATGCTTGATAAAACAATTAGACTCTTCAAAGATACCATTCAAACTGAAATAGAGGATATATTGTTAGGGTTCAAGAGTCAATTGTAGGAAATGGAGGATAGGATTCAAGAAATGGAAAAACAAAAACAATCAACCCAATAAGGAGACATTGAAGAAAATCACCACTTGAGAGATTGGATTAAAGAGCTAGAAGAAAAACTAACCAACAATTTGACCCTGAGTAATCTAGAAAACAAATTGGATATCAACCACATCAAATAGAAAATGAATAACTAATCGAACTAGACCACGAGCGTAATAAAAAAGCCTTGAACTCATAATTTTTGGTATAAAAGAACAACAAGAGGAGGATAAACTAGCAATAGTAAAATAAGAATTAAAAAATAATTCACAAATTGAAACAAGTTACCTCATATAAGAAAAGACGCTAGGAAAAAAATTGATCATAAAGATAGGTTGACTCATGTCAAAGTAAGTTGAAATGACCATAAATATAACATACTCAGTAAATATTCGAGCTTAAAAGGGTCATGAATATTTATAAATGAAGACCTCATTCCTGAAGACCAGGTTGAATTAAGGAAGGAAGTTTAAAAGGTAAAAGAAGTCAGGAAAGAAGGAAAATGGGAAATAATTAGAAATCGAAAAGCTATTGTTACAGATAGAGACTAGAAGGATAATGATAAATAGGAATTTGGGACACTCAGGATCCTTTTTTGGAACTGTTGTGTCTATCCATGGTGCAAAGGTCATATGATAAGTTGGATCCTCAGTGATATTGATATTATTTGTCTAGTTGAAACTTGGGAACATGAAACGTCTAAGGTCCCTAACATAGACAGATTTATCTTGTGGTCAACATGGAACAAAAAGTCCCACCATAGAGGGATAGGAGGCATAGCTTGTTATATTAGAAAAATAGTTTCTCCTCACATTCAACTTCATAAGATCAACCCTCTCAATCAATACATCTGGATAGAAATTTCAGACACCAATAATAAGAAGATGTATATAGCAATTTTTTATTTTGTACATATTAATTCTACTTTTTATAATAAAAACAATCTAGATAACAATTGTCCCTATAATAATTTAGAACAAGATATTTATAGTTTGAAAAATGAAAGTAATATCCTCCTGCTAGGAGACTTTAATGTTAGGACTACAACTAACCAAGCTACTCTTTTAAGCAATGATTCTAACCATAATCCTTTATGGTTCAATAAGGACCTTGTTTTATCTAATAGCTACAAAAGAAGCTCTGAATACCTAATTGAGAATTTGTTTGGTACCGAGTTGGTCAATCTCTGCAACTCTCAAGAACTAATAATTTTCAATAGAGTAATGAAGTGGCCAAATTCCAACCAAATGAATTGTAGTCATGGAATAGGTAGTAGTGTCGTAGATTATGTGATATTTGATATCCCTCTTTCCAACCAATTAGTAAATTTTGACATTTTAAATGACCATGAATCTCACTCTTATCATAGACCTTTAACCTTAAATCTAAACTTTACCATGCACAAGAGTGCCATTGAAGATAATTATGATAATAAAAGGAAATTGTGCTTTGACAAAAGTAAAGTTGACCTTTTCTTAAAGGATTTAAATAGCCTAATTACATGTCATAAATTATAAGAACAACATTGAAGACCTTTATCATAATTTTACAACTACCCTCTCCACTTCTATTAACAACTTCTCTTTTGAGGTGTCTTGTAAAAAGAATAATATAACAACCAACCCTTGGTATGATAAATAATGCAAAGTTGCTAGGAAATACATTAGGGATGCTTCTAATGAGTCCTTAAAACTCGATAATATCAATATGTACAAATACCTAATTAAAAGGGAAAAAGTAATATATCAATAAAAGGCAAGAACAACTTTCACAACTATCTAAGCTGGATCCTAAGAAGTTCTGGAGGAAAATTCTAAAATGCAATACTAAAGAAAATAATATGATTCCCTTAAGGGATTGTAATTCCTACCTTAAAAGTATTTATGGGTTCCCTAATGCCATGGACACCATTCCTATTTTCCATATAGAGGATGGAATTTTTTCTTTGGATAACATAGAGTTTGGGGTTAAACAACTTGAAAATGGGAAAGCTAAGGACATTGAAGGTTACCGAGATGAAATTTTTAAAATCGCAGGGCCTATCCTCATTTCTCACATATACAATCTCTTCAATTTAGTAGTCAAGTAGGGCTTCCATAAACCTTGGATGCAAAGCCTCATTGTTTCTATTTTTAAAAATGGGGATAGAAAAATTCGCTCTAATTATAGGACCATTATGATTATCTTGATTTTAGCCAAGCTTTATAATTTGGAAAGGAAGATTAGCCTTTGGCTAGAAATTCACTGTAACAGTGATAAATGCCAGGATAGGTTTAGGAGATATCATTCAACTACGGACCATGTTGTTACCTTGAGGATCATTGTACATGAGTTCTACAATACTAAAACCAATCTTTTTTGTTGTTTTGTTGACTTTAGAAAATCCTTTGACACAATTCCTAGGAAAAACCTTTGGAATAGGTTAGAAGAGACAAAAAATCATTTGGAGATGAGGGATGCTGCAATAAGGTTGTATGAGAATGTTAATTCCAAGTTTAAAAACACTGAGGGCTGGTCGAAAGAGATAAACTACAATATTGGAGTCAAGCAATGTTGTCGCTTGTCCCCTACCCCTTTTGGAATATATATTGGAAAGGTAGAAGATTGCTTGGAAGAAGCAGGTTGTGTCGGTCCTACTATCACTGGTATAGTCATCAATCTTCTTCTTTATGTTTATGATATTGTTCTTATGGCGAGGATTCCCCACGATATTTAAAAGCAACTAAGAATCCTCAATAATTTTTTCTCCAATATGGGTATGACTGTTAATACTGACAAGACTGAGGTCATGATAATTAAATCCAATAAGATCACTTATGATACCTTCGTATATGACAAAAACAACCTGGAGGAAGTGATTTCATACAAATATATTGGAATCAATATTCACCACAAGATCAAATTGAATTATAACATTGAGAAAATGATTATTGGGGGATGGAAATCTTATTATGGGCTTGAAAACAATTGTAAATCAACCAATCATTGGATATGGGATAAGAATAAAATCCTCTTTGAGACTATTGTTATGCCTATTATTATTTATGGATGTGAATTCTATGGATGTAGTATCTCTTGTGAATCCTGGAGAAAGCTGGAGAAAATACAAAATAATTTTATAACCGATAATCTCAATATTAAAGGAAATACTCCCTAATCCATCCTCCTCTTAGAGGAAAGACTTTCCCCCATTAAGAGCATGGATATGACTAGATACTTGATGTATAAGAACAAGTTAAGAAACATGGAAGACAAGAGGATTCCTAAAAATTCTTGAAAATCTAGTCGTAACCACCATCGACTCAAGCGAGGCTATCATAAAGATGCCCAGTCTTGGATAAACTATTGTGGAATCATGGAAGACACCATTTTGAATAATAAGGATACTGTTAAAAATATCATCAAATCAAATTTTAAGGAGAAAATGTGGTGTGATAAAGAGTTAGAGGATTTAAAATAAAATTAAGGTATTATAAGGATCTAAACAACCCTAATCTAGAAGATCAAAATTATCTCTCTATTTTGACAAGTGGAAAGAAAAAAATAATCATTGCTAAGATAAGAACAAATTCTCACGAGCTCCATAGTGAACTAGGCATTGGTCAATTCCTAAAATGCCATGGGATGAAAGAGTGCGTTAACTTTTTGACACTAAGAAGGTTGAATATGAAAATCACGTTCTCTTATATTGTCCAGCCTATACCCAGATTAGATCTCAATTTCAAAATATTTGTCACACTACCCACCTTCCTAACCTTTTAACTCAAAAAAAATATGGTGATCTTGGAAAGCTTCTCTTAATGATTTTCGAGCATAGAAACAAAATTCTAAAGAATTGCAAGTAATACCTTACCCTCTTAAGGTCCTATAGACTAATTTGGTCTCAGTGGACATTAATCATCATCATCATATAATAAATAGATGTACACCTATTTAAATATATAAATATTTATAAATATCTATATAATATAAATATAGGCATATACATATATGTACTTATCAGTGAATAGGTGTATGTCGATATTATATATATATATATTTAACAGAAACTGGGTAAAATATATATCAAAAATCCATGAAAAAACGCGGGCAGAGAATATAGTTTTGGTTACAAAATTTGCAGAAATCAAGATGCTCCTACCTGAATTCTCCAAGAAGGAAATGGAGATCAGGGGTGGTGCTAACTATAATACTAAAACATGTTTGTGTAACGATGGTAAAAGCCATGCAGAAAGTGCCTAATAACAACATGAAAAAACACTGCATACATTTACATTCTGTTCTGGTCCGGTGCGGTGGAGTCTGCCTCTGTTGGAGGCAGCAGGTTGAGGTCCAGTTGAGCGCGCAGTCCTGGAGAGGAGGCCTCATATGAGATGTAGGTGTTCGTGGAGGGAGTGGGTGACGCTGGCCTGACTGCGAATTTGAGCGCCTTTATCTGGTGTCTGAGCGCTTCACACTTGTCCCTATTTTGCTGTTGCTCGCTCCTATGCTGGATGGTAATTTCTGTGATCGAGAGAACCTGGGTAGAGAGAGTCCTAAGCTGTAATTGAAGAGTCTATACAATTCTTACCATCTCTTTTTTCTCCTCCACTGGAACCGTTCTTGGTGGTTGCCTGTTCATCTTTCCTGAATTCCCTGCTTTCCCCAATTGAAGAAACCAGATACCTGTGCACTTACGAGGAGTAGTCTAAGCTCTGTTCTTTGCAGGAATGATATTTCCAAACAAATGGATCGCTCCTGCTATGATATGATCCCTCCTCTTCATTTGATTCAAGGAACTTAACCATTTTCCCAGGATTTGCCACGAATTCGATCCATGATCGCTTCTGATGTTGGGATCCTTAACCTCGCTTGGAATTAATGCCCTGTACATTCTGGATGTCATCCTAAGCATGTTTACCTCGCTCCAGTTTTCTCTCCCATGCCCCGGAGTTGTCCAAGGCACACCGAAGAGACTTCCCAAGCTTGGGGAGGGAAAGAAAGGAGGCTGCAAGTCGCGGACTGGGGAGGAGCGTGTGGTGAGGAGTCTAGATGTAAGGTGGGGGGGCTATGTGGAAGGGATGTG
>JZKD02S0189163.1:1625135-1644064 GCA_000966675.3 Picea glauca | reverse complement strand
AGTAGCAATCTTTAAGGGCTCTGATGTCTGATGCACCTTCAGAATCAGAGGCTCAATGTCGTTCTGCCCAGGGAAAATCTTCAACTTCATCCCCGGCAGCGGCGCCAGAAATGTTAGCGTCGAAAGTCACTCCTGGATTGCTTGCAGGAGAAGAGCCCGACACCCATCAGTTTTATGTCACGATAGTTTAAATGGATGATCATATGGGTAGAGACTCAAGGAGATATCACTCTAACTCAGGGACTGGGTCTGATACGTAAGTAACAAATGAGGTCTTGACCTAACTTCAACCAATGGGTTGATTAAATGATGAACATGTGGAAGACTTAGTAAGAAAGGTGAACAAACAACTTTGGGCAACAAGATTTCGGCAGTTTGCAGAAGAAAGACGCTGAATGCAAGATCCGCTTGGTTCAGGGTCTCAAGAAACTGAAAGTGGAATTGACTGGATCCTCCAATTCCAAGTCACTCAGCGCTGGGAAAATCACGAGAACCGATTAGAGACAGCGCAACTATTACAGTGATCCATTACAACATCATCCTATAATATCTACAGCTCGACTAGACCCTCCAATTCCGAGTTGCTCTAACACAGTGTAAACAAAGGCATGAAAGGAACTGGCATTCATAAGGCAAGAAGTCTCAAAAGTCCATACATAACCAGATTAACAGTGCTTCATTAAAACTTTACAACTGGGAGCTCTGCTCAACCATCGATCCTTACAAAAATGGCGAAAACGCCTACATATACCCAAAAACAACAACAACACCAAAAACAAGACGCTGCATTAAAAACATTGCGTCTGCATGTCCTCTGACAGTCTGCGCATGCAGACTGGACGATTGTGCGCCTATGACAGACACCATCTTAACTGCGCATGGCTCCAACAAGGGGAGTAGCTGATCCATTAAGTGCCGAGCTAGCATGTGCAGACTTCCTTCGGCCAGTCGAGAACTCGGCATGGCATCTCTGGAAAAATGGGTACACAGGACCCTCTCGAGCAGGCCGCTTGCCAGACCTTCCATACCTTACACTTAATTGCATGAGGAGAGGTTTCACCCACCCCTTCTCACCTTATTAACTTCAAGCGAAGGCCAGGAGCAGGATCGTATCAGACGGTACCTGGAGATCGAGATGATCCTTTCGGCGACTAGACTTGGCGCCTTTGGCCCCTTTGAGCACAACTCTTTTTTTTCTGAGTGACCATGGGCTGTGACCCCGTGCTTATTCCCAAAGCACTTTCGGTGTTCGCGAATGGAAGGAGTTAATCCTTGCTTCTTGTAATCGCGATGAGCGAAACGTCGAGAAGGCTTAATATGGCGCCACACGCCCCTCTGGATCCGATGGTTCTGAATTCTCCCGACAATACTGTGGGCCCCAGGTCCTGGACGCTCTCGTCACTTCGCGCATCGGGGAATGATGGAGCTATTCCTTGCGCTTTGAAATCGCGATGCGTGAAAGGGTGATATAACCTAATCGTGCATCACATATCCTTCTTTTGATCGGATGGCCCGAAACCTTTTTGGCGATACCGTGGGCCGAAAATGAAACGTCCTTTTTACTTCACAATTCGTGAGTTCGCGGGTCGAAGACCCTCAGCTCCCCTTTTTAAACTCTCGCTCCCCGAGATAGCGATATGAACCGGGCACCTTCCTGGTCAACGCTCTTTACATGTAACCATTGGCTAGGGCCCAAGTACTAACGCCTCTCGCAACTCGCGGCTTCACAAGTTGGAGTATCAAACTTTGGCATCCTCCCCTTGAGAAGTCCCGAGACACGATGGTCAGCATAGGTTGACCCCCTCTGGGCGCTTTTCGCAACTCACAATCTCATGCAACCAAAAGACATGGTCCGCCCTTCGAACTCACGAACCCCGAGTTCGAGAAACAACTGCTGCGGTTATACTGATCGCGATTGACGCCCCTTGAAAAAAATTTTGGGCTATACTTGGCGCGACTCGGTTAATCTGTGATTTCCCATCAACCGCTATTCTGCTCTGTCACTGGATGCTTTCCGCTGAAGAATGAAATGCCCGCTCGCTTGATTTTAAGTCCGAAAAGGACTTCTTCTACATGCTGCGCTTGGGCGCTCCTCACAACCTGCAGATGTGGATGCTCTTGAGCCCAAGACAAGAATTATCACTAACATTAGGCTCCATGGGCGATAGAGTCGTCCTTGTGATGCTCTAAGAACTCATTCCGCAGCTTCAGTGCCTTGCTGTTGGGCTATGGAGTCAAGGTCAAAACACTCACTTCTGAAAATATAGGCCAAAAAGTAAAGCAAAGCAAACAAAGCTACATGCTCAAAGGAGCTTATTTATATACAGTCCTAAACTAATAAAACACTTTACATGGGGCTAGGTGAAAGAAGACTTCCACCACAGCCAATCAAGTAATTTATTGAAGGGAAGCTCTTGCCTTCTGTCAGTGATCACAAATAGTTTATGTAACCGTGATAGCAGAACGGTTACACTCTTCAACTTCTCCTTATAAGCTGAAGTTGAGAGGGGATATGGAGGCTCCAAAGCATAAGGGAAATGCCACTCCATGTATTTTCTGACAGGGTCATCGAATGAGTGGCCACTTTCAGGAAATTGGCGACAGACAGCCTCTTCTGCTACATAATTGTTCACCTGCGGCTGAATATCTCTGATAAGCACAGGTGGGTAAATAACTGAAGTAGGTTTGCTGATCTCAGGTGGTGGCTGCTCACTGACTAGCTTTGAACAAAAGGCAGATTGCTCCTTTGGTTTTTTTTCCTCTTCTTGGGTCTCCCTAGGGTCAGATTCGTATTCATCATAAACAGCCCCCCCGGGTAAATTCTTCACTTCCTCGTACTGCTCAGCGTCTCCTGAAAGACTGAGATGGCTGATTTCCTCGTGATAATTTTCCCTAGTGAGCAGAGGGCAAGGGTCTGCGACCTGCTCTTGGAAATCCAGCATATCGAGCTCAGACTCTGATCCGTAATTGTCATAAGTGGGCTGGCTTCTTTGATCAGCAAAAGGTGATGTGGGGTTCTGCTGCTCCTCTGCCAGATACTCCTCAAAGTCGGGGTGGGACAAAGCTTCTCAAACTTGTAGAAGTGGAACTATCCCCTGCTCCTTCATTTCGACCCTGAACGTAAACACAGCGTGGGAAATCTCGTGAAGGAAAAGAGAGCAATCCGCTTCCACAACTACCTCTTCATTGTTTTGATCTTAGACAGCAAGCTCATCGAGGGCAGATGCCAACTCGTCTAATGAATCTTCAACAATCTCTTCAAAAGAGTTGCTCAGAGCGTCTACCTCAAGGACTGGAAAATCCTCTGCACAGTCTTCATATTTCAACCCTTCTAATTGGGCAGAGAGATATTTTACCTGCTCCATCAGCTTACTCAGGGTGCCACCCTCCTCCCTGGGAACTTCATCACTTTCATAACCTGCCTCAGATGCAGATGAATGGGGAGGAGAAAGGACTGATTTCTGATACAGGTCATCAGGATCCTCCCCACGGCTTACGTCAGAAACAATTTTCTCTTGTATAGAGTTGTGGTATCCCTCACAAAAATTATGACAAATTAACTCAGGGGGATACAACCTCTGACAATAGGTGGTGAAAACTGCATGGAATCCATTGAGTGAAGAAATGCTAGCAGGGGGTAAAGAATGGTACCATTTACGCGCATCCCCTGCTAACGAGAACATGAACATCTTCAGTAACACATCCTCATGATGTATCTCCCACTGACACATGAGTTCATGAAAATCACTGAGGTGCTGAGCAGGGTTGTCCTCTTCACACTTTCCAAATATGGGCAAATAATCGCCCCATTCATCCAGAGAGGGGACAACATTAGGAAAACCAAGAATAGCAGAAAAATTAAAAGGAGCAAACCTGCGAGCAAGGATATTCTCCATATCGAACCAGTGGAGTCGCCAGTCGATCCTCGAATCATGGATTCACCAGGTGAAAGATGCGCAGCTTCAAGTGTGTCTAGTCCTTGTTCACCATCAAAGGCCAGATATTAACATTGTCATTACCCCAGGAAGCTTCTCAGGCCGAGAAAGAAGCTGCTGAAACCTTCTTGAGAAAGCTCCTTAGGGTCAGCTTTCAGGTGTGCTAACAGTAGTCACAGCTAAAACAGTGATGTGGAAATAATGGAGTCGCCACAGTGGAGTCGCCAGGTGCACAATAGCAATCTTTAAGGGCTCTGATGTTTGATGCACCTTCAGAATCAGAGGCTCAATGTCGTTCTGTCCAGGGAAAATCTTCAACTTCGTCCCCGACAGTGGCGCCAGAAATGTTAGCATCGGAAGTCACTCCTGGATTGCTTGCAGGAGAAGAGCCCGACACCCATCAGTTTTATGTCATGATAGTTTAAATGGATGATCGGATGGGTAGAAACTCAAGGAGATATCACTCTAACTCAGGGACTGGGTCTGATACGTAAGTAACAAAGGAGGTCTTGACCTAACTTCAGCCAGTGGGTTGATTAAATGATGAACAGGTGGAAGACTTAGTAAGAAAGGTGAACAAACAACTTTGGGCAACAAGCTTTCGACAGTTTGCAGAAGAAAGATGCTGAATGCAAGATCCGCTTGGTTCAGGGTCTCAAGAAACTGAAAGTGGACTTGACTGGATCCTCCAATTCCAAGTCACTCAGCGCTGGGAAAATCATGAGAACCGATTTGAGACAGTTCAACTATTACAGTGATCCATTACAACATCATCCTATAACAACTACAACTCGACTGGACCCTCCAATTCCGAGTTTCTCTAACACAAGGTAAACAAAGGCATGAAAGAAACTGGCATTCATAAGGCAAGAAGTCTCAAAAGTCCATACATAACCAGATTAACAGTGCTTCGTTAAAACTTTACAACCGGGAGCTCTGCTCAACCATCGATCCTTACAAAAATGGCGAAAATGCCTACATATACCCAAAAACAACAACAACAACAAAAACAAGACGTTGCATTAAAAACATTGTGTCTGCATGTCCTCTGACAGTCTGTGCATGCAAACTGGACGATTGTGTGCCTATGACAGACACCATCTTAACTGCACGTGGCTCTAGCAAGGGGAGTAGTTGATCCATTAAGTGCCGAGCTAGCGTGTGCAGACTTCCTCCGGCTAGTCGTGAACTCGGCATGGCATCTCTGGAAAAATGGGTACACAGGACCCTCTCGAGCAGGCCGCTTGCCAGACCTTCCATACCTTACACTTAATTGCATGAGGAGAGGTTTCACCCACCCCTTCTCGCCTTATTAACTTCAAGCGAAGGCCGGGAGCGGGATCGTATTAGATGGTACCTGGAGATCGAGATGATCCTTTCGGTGACTAGACTTGGCACCTTTGGCCCCTTTGAGCACAACTCTTTTTTTTCTGTGTGACCATTGGCTGTGACCCCGTGCTTATTCCCAAAGCACTTTCGGCGTTCGCGAATGGAAGGAGTTAATCCTTGCTTCTTGTAATCGCGATGAGCGAAACGCCGAGAAGGCTTAATCTGGCGCCACACACGCCTCTGGATCCGACAGTTCTGAATTCTCCCGACAATGCTATGGGCCCCAGGTCCTGGACGCTCTCGTCACTTCGCGCATCGGGGAATGATGGAGCTGTTCCTTGCGCTTTGAAATCATGATGCGCGAAAGGGCGATAGAACCTAATCGCGCATCACGTATCCTTCTTTTGATCGGACGGCCCGAAACCTTCTCGACGATACCGTGGGCCCAACATTAAAAGTCCTTTTTACTTCGCGATTCCTGAGTTTGCGGGTCGAAGACACTCAGCTCCCCTTTTTAAACTCTCGCTCCCCGAGATAGCGATACGAACCGGGCACCTTCCTGGTCAGCGCTCTTTGCATGTAACCGTCGGCTAGGGCCCAAGTACTAACGGCTTTCGCAACTCGCGGCTTCATGAGTTGGAGTATCGAACTTTGGCATCCTCCCCTCGTGAAGTCCCGAGATGCGATGGTCAGCGTAGGTTGACCCCCTCTGGGCACTTTTCGCAACTCGCAATATCGCGTAACCAAAAGACATGGTCCGCCCTTCGAACTCATGAACCCTGAGTTCGAGAAACAACCACTGCGCTTATACTGATTGTGATTGACGCCCCTTGAAAACATTTTTGCGCTAAACTTGGCGCGACTCGGTTAATCTGTGATTTCCCATCAACCGCTGTTCTGCTCTGTCGCTGGATCCTTTCCGCTGAAGAATGAAATGCCCGCTCGCTTGATTTTAAGTCCGAAAAGGAATTCTTCTACGCGCTGTGCTTGGGCGCTCCTCGCAACCTGCAGACCTGGATGCTCTTGAGCCCAAGACAAGAATTATCGCTAACACTTCTAATAAGAATAAATCATCATTTGTAAATTTCAAGTTGATTTTCTATCAATATTCTTAAAACAAACATAAATCTTCATTTGCAAAGTATATATTAAGTAGATTAACCCCTAATAAATGGATCTTAATTTTGAAACATTAACCCAATATAATTAAACTATGACTAAATCCAATATGACTAAACCCAATATGTCTAAACCTAGAAATTACTTACATGAACCTCGCAATGTGACGCTCATGACCATACCTCACTATGTGGTGAATTTTATCCTTTGTCACACTATGATGAACATTTCCCAATGTCGCAATGTGAAAAATATTCCCCTATCCTTGCATTGTGAAAATCACTCACCGATGATACAATATGTCAAACATCTCCCAATTACTCATTTTGATGAACATTTCCCAACATCGTAATATGTCTACTATCTCCCAATCTCGCATTGTGGAAAACATTTCCAAACATCACAATGTCACAAACCTTTCCCATTATGACTAAACCTATAAATTCCCTTACACAAACCTATAAATGTGATGCTAATGACCAAACCTTAGTATGTGATGAACTTTTTCCTTTGTCACCTTGTGACGAACATTTCCCAGCGTTGTAATGTGACAAACATTCCCCTATGCTCGCATTGTCCCAATCACTTATTAACGTCATAATGTGTTGAATGTTTCTTGACATCATGTTGTATTGAACATTTCCAAATGTCACATTGTGACGAACATTTACTGACGTCGCAATGTGTCGAACATGTCCCAATGTCGCATTGTGATGAATATTACCCAATTTTGTAATGTGACGAATATTTCCCAACTTTGCATTGTGAGGAACATTTTCCAACGTCGCAATGACACAAACATTTCCCAACGCCGCATTGTGATGAACGTGTCCCAATGTCACAAACATTTCCCAACATCACATTGTGATGAGCATCTCTCAATGTCAAACTCAGACAAACCCAGGTTTTAGAGAATCACCATGTTGAACTATAGGTAACTCAACATATTCAACTAATGTTAAAATATGGTCATGAACATCCATGGACAACAAGAGTTAACCATATTTAAGGTAATGGTCAACCAAATGAATTTTTAAGGTCAAACATGGTGAATTTCATCGATAATCATGGTCAACCATGGTCATGACCAACAATAGTTATCTATGGACAACAATTGTCAAACGTGACTAACCATTGTCAACCATGGTCATGACCAACAATAGTTATCTATGGACAACGGTTGTCAAACATGGTTAACCATTGTCAACCATGGTCAACCATTGTCATGGTCAATGTCAAAACGTCTCTCAATGTTTGAATCTCACAAGTTTTAAAGAATCACCATGTTGAACCATAGGCAAATCAACATAGTCAACTAATGTTAAAATATGGTCACGAACATCCATGCACAACCATGGTCAAGTATTGTCAACCATGATCAATGTTTATCATGTTCAACCAACTTACATTATCAACTAGCAATTTTTTCAACCGTCTCTCTCTCTCTCTCTCTCTCTCTATATATATATATATATATATATATATTATCCCATTGTCATAAACATTTATGGTTGTCGCAATGTGATGAAATATCTCCCAACTTGAACATTTACAATATCAATATATATATATATATATATATATATATATATATATATATCGTACATCACGTATATTCATGGACATGGTCATTTGTGGTTATCCATAGCCATGGTCATGGTGAACCACATTCATGATCATCCATAGTCATTGTCATGGTCATCATCAATTGCAGTTAACTATGGTCATGATCAAGCATAGTTAATCATAATCAACCATTATTAAAGTCAACTATAGTCAACCAATATAATGGTCAACCATAGTTACAATCATGGTCAATCATGGAGTCATGGTTTACCATATTTAACCATACTCATGGTCAAGCATAGGCTATCACTCTGAATTATCATCATGATTGTCAATGTTTCATCGAAACCTGCACAAGAGATCTAGCTAAAGCAAGTACAAAC
The DNA here is from genome assembly GCA_000966675.3 of Picea glauca. Classification (NCBI taxonomy): domain Eukaryota; kingdom Viridiplantae; phylum Streptophyta; class Pinopsida; order Pinales; family Pinaceae; genus Picea; species Picea glauca. The sequence continues at coordinate 1,635,732 of JZKD02S0189163.1, read as the reverse complement.
AAAGCTTATCAAGAAAGGACGAGAGATTCAATATGGAAGAATGATAAAATATATTCACACTACTCCAATGAGATAATCAATGATGATAATTGAGATCATTGTGATACAATGAATGAGTGGAATACACTCATATATAGGGAAGAACATTCCATAATTAAGAAAATCAATCAAGCAGTTAGCTTTCCTTAGGAATGCATGCATCCATAATAGTGATGATTAAAATAGAAAGTCTAAAATAGAACTAATCAGTTAAATCCCATTGAACTAGTGTGTCGAAAATAGATATTTCTCCAACACCCCCCCTAAACATCACTATGGAGTAAAAATGAGTCTCGACAACTAGGCCATATTAGGTACTCATGTACAATAAAACTAATGAACATTAAATAAAAATTAGGAAAGAGGGAAAACCGCATGTGAATAAACCCCCCCCTCAAAATACAATGCATCAAAAGAATAAAAGGCAACTTCTAGGCAACTATGTTCTTCACTCCAAGACGATCCCGCAAAGTTTGAAACTTCTAATCACTGAAAGTATTCATGAAGATGTAGAAATATTTATGGATCTGATGAAGTCCTTTGGAAACCTGTCTAGCCTTTTACATCTTGATCCTGTGGACCCATCTGCACCTGAAAATATTTCTTTCTGGTGGAAGTGAAACCAGATCCCAAGCCTTATTCTCTAAGAGTGATTCGTACTCCTTTTGCATGGTTTCTTTCCAAAATGGATTTACCACATCCTTATTGTAGGTCTACAAATTAGTAGATTGAACCATATAACAATGCATGGGCATCACAAGTTCAAAAGATGAAATTACATGAGAAGTATCATCATGCTGAGATCGAGTCCTCCTCGAAATCCAATGGATTCCTTACAAGGATACCTACAACATGAAGTGTGAATTGTTCCCTCTTGAGCATCTGTTGAAGATTCCACGCTGGATTCTTATCTGGATGTACTACTTGCTTATTTCCATGTACAATATCTGAGTGTATGGAATAATCTCTGATGTATGAAACTAATGGAAGCACAAGAGTATATGCATGTTTCATTGGAGGTGCATGCAAAGTACTCTCCTTATGTGTAGGTAGAAAATAGGAGTCACTGTCAACAAACTTGGTGAATTTATACAACCCTGACTTGTGATCCACCTCATCAATTGCAATAATGGAATTGTCATGCATGTCAAGTAAAAAAACTTAATCTGATGTAAATTCAACCGTTTTACCTTTCTGAGTGATTTGATAAACTAAGAGAATATTCATAGAAATCTTTGGAACATGTAAAACATTCTCAAAACTGCCATTATGTAGTTCCACTCTTCCCTCTCCTGCTACTACTATTGGAGTATCACTCCCCATGAGAATAGGGGGTCTAGAGCATAAAATAAGAGAAGTAAAAACTTCATTTTTTCTTCCATATGATGTGACGCACCAGAATATATTATCAATTAATCAGATGAGGAATTAATTGCAACTAGATCATGATGATTACCTTTCTTAGGAGCATGATATTCTTCCTTCTTCTTCTTGATTCCTTCTGGAAGGAAGTTTCCAAGGTTGTTCTGCTAAAGTACCTGTGCCATAAGATCGATTTGATTCTTCATGTGTGTGGATTCTTCATGATTTGGCTTATTCAGTAAGTGCACTATTATCCCTTCTCCTTCTTCTTTGAATTTGAAGAGTCTTTGGAACCCGAAGAATCGTTGAAGGGTTTGGAATATCCCTCCTTCTTGTTCTGTTTCTCCTTTCCATTCTGTTTGGATTTATGATTGGTTGACCCTTTTCCATCACACATGGTGAGTGCACGTGATCTAGGATCCTTTATTAGGCCCATCTGAATGATTTTTCCATGCTCATGTGTGAGAGAATCAATGAATTGATCCATGGTAGGAAACTTCCAATTTGTTCCCATGAGATACTTGCCAGAATGGAAAGTGGAAACATAGACAACATATTTATGTCCTAGATTGGCCAAGATTGTTAGAATAAGTTGGTCCACTTGTTTTGACTTATCAATACCACAAGATTCCAAATTCAATATCAAATATTTAAACTAGGTAAATAAATCATGTATATTATCAAAACTTTTAGGATCCAAAGTATTCAAATCTACCTCAAGCATATGACATCTCATCTCATCCTGATTTCCTGATCCAAATCAATGAGTGGAAAAAAATGAATAACAATCTGAATACAATAACACAAAGATAACAATAGATATCCAGTGAACAATAACTTCTATTGAATAAATGAAATAGGTTGAAACTGTAAAACTGTGGAACTGAAACAATTGAATCGAATGGTGGTAGCTATCTCTGAGAAGAGATGTGGATTCTATTGCATCCATATGAGAAGAATGATTACAATGAGGCTCCAAAGAACTTTTTAACATTATGCATGAATTTCAAAACCATAGACATCCAAAAACCTAACCCTAGGAGGTGAAATGCCAAAATTAATATGGGCCCTGATGGGTAAGTTGGTACCTCAACTTCCTGGGGTCATAAATTTTGCATACGACCTCTGTTTTAGGTGCGTGATAGCCTGGTTGAAATGTCTTTTTGAGAACTACAAATTACGCCATCACACTTTGTCTTTGTCTATATTTTGACTATGGAAATCGAAAAAAACAATGTTTAGAGCCCCAAAATGGCCTTGGAAGTACAAAAATATGTATTAACATGAAAAATTCCAAACTAAGCCAGTTGGATTAGGTGGATGGCCACTAATATCCACCTAGAATATGTGTAGGGATTCAGACAACCCCAGAAGTGTAGAACCCACAATTACAAAGAAGTACAAAAGAACATGCTGAACTTAAAACTGTCAAGAGGAGCCAGTTGGAATAGGTGGGTGGCCATCATTATCCACCTGGATCAATCCCCCCCCCTTAGGAAGAAATGGTCTCCAGTTTGTTGATTTCCGCCATTAGGCGAGGAAAAGTCTGCTGAATTTGGCCCCGGGTGAGCCACTTTCCTTGGTGTAGGAGTTTCCCTGCCTTGACAACCTGATAAAGTTGGATCCTTTGATGGCAAGTGCCCTTGATATGTGTGTCCACTATCTGATCAGTGGATGCCTATTCCATGCATTCATGGTTGATCTTTGTTGGTGTTTTCTATTTTGCGATCTCTAAGGACTCAAATAAGGGTGGAAAATATGGCCGAAGGAGGTCCACATTTAACACTGGGTGCAAGCCAAGAAAGGGTGGAGTGTTGAGCTCAAAACAATTGCTACCCAAAACCTTGGTGATAGTGTAATGCCCATATTGAAGTGGGAAAAGCTTCTGATGGGGCCTTGTAAGGCATTCTTTCTACAAATGTAACCAGACGTTGTCTCCCACCCGAAACTGGTGTGGTACCCTATTTTTATGATGGCGCTGCTTGCACTTAGCATTGGCTTTCTGCAAAATCTCATGGACCTTTTGGTGGATGTGCTGAATCCACTCAATGAATCTGGTGGCTTTGTTCACCTTAGACTGAGCATGCGAAGATTCTTCCTGTGTGGTAGCAAGAGGTAATGCAAGATCAATAGGACCCAAGGGTTGGAATCCTAGCCCTGCCTAAAATGGGTTGTGGCCAGTGGAGCTATCGAGAGCCGTGTTGTAGCTGTGCTGAACATAGGGGAGGCTCTCATCCTAGGTACACAAATGATTATATTTGTACATGCACAGGATGTTCATAATCATTCGATTGACGACTTCTGTTTTGACGTCATTTTGGGGGTGGAAAGGAGTGTATTTAGTGAGTTGGGTGTCCAACAATGACCAAATACTCGACCAAAATGTGTTGAGGAACTTGTTGTCCCAATTGAAGATGATGAACTGTGGTATCCAAAAATGTATCCACACTCGTTCAAAGAATATATTGGCAGCATCTGCTTCTATGATGGTATTCTTGCAGGCTGTGAGGATGGCCATCTTCAAAAATCAATCAACTACCACAAATACACAGTCATTTCCTTATTTGGTGGACGAAAGGAAAGACATGTAATCCATCCATATGGATTCCCAAGGCGTCTCAGGAGTAGGAAGAGGGGTGTATAAGCCTTTCTTATTGATGGCTGACTTGGCAATGGCATAGGCAATGCAAGATCTGATATACTTGCTGACGTCTTGTCGAAGTTTTGGATAATAAAAATGTTTTTGTAGAATGGCCACAATTTTCTCCATGTCAAAATGTCCTTCCATCTGACTGTAGTGAGCCTCCCAAATCAGATTTGTAGGCTCGCTTGTTGGAACAAAAAGATGGCCAAGATTACATAATAGTCCATCATGAATGTGAAAATCTGTGGCATTCGTGACTCTACCTAAGAGCTGATAGGTGGTGGCGAAGTCCGGATCTTGTTGATAAAGTTGGGGCCACTCAGATGCCTCATGTACACAAGAATGGAGCATGGTGGTGAGTGCAGCCACGGGAGGTCGACTGAGGTAGTTAGCGACACAAATTCTGCTCCCCGTCTTATACTTTATGTTGAGATGGAACTGCTACAGGTAGGTGGGCCACTTATGATGGTGGTCGTACAATGAAATACATTTCCTTGTCATAAGTGGGGTACTTCCAGACAACATCTGAGAGTGTCTCACTGTGGTATTCCATGGGATGACCGTGTTGGATGAGAACTATGCTGACAGCATAGTTGGATGCATCAGTCTTAATATCGAACTGTTGGTGTAGATCAGGTAAGGAGAGTATTGGAGCCGAGCACAAGCGATGCTTCAGATCATCAAATGATTGTTTTTCTTCCTTCCCCCATGTGAAATTTACTCTGCCACTTCCCTTGGTTACTTGGTTGAAGGCCCATGCAATATGTGAGAACCCCAACCCAAACCGTCAATAGAATTTGGCCAATCCTAGGAAGCTCTGAAGCTCGGTTAGTGTGGTCGGGGCTGACCAATCATGGATGACTTGGATCTTACCTAGATCAACATGTACCCCATGCTCATAAAAAATCTAGCTCAAGTATTGGACCTTGTTCTTGCAAATAGATAATTTTTCCAAGTTGGAATATAGCTTGTGCTGCCGTAGAGTGTTCAAAACCTGTTGAATATGCTGCATGTGCTCCTCCCAAGTTCTTCTGAAAATGAGGATGCCATCCAAATATACCACCACAAAAGAGTTGGTTAAGGGTCTTAATACATCATCCATCAACCTCATAAAAGTGGTTGGCTCATTTGTTAAGCCAAAAGGCATGACCAACCATTTGAAGAGACCTTCTTTAGATTTGAAATTTCTCTTCCATACATCAGTTGGTTCGATGGGAACCTGGTGGCAGCCAGAGTTTATATCAATCTTGTTGAAGAAATTTACCCCCTTGAGTTGGTCAAGAAGGTCATCAATTCTAGGAATTGGGTACTAGTTCCTAACTGTGATTTTGTTTAATGCTCTGTAATCAATGCACAGCCGCCAGGTACCATATTTCTTCTGCATTAGTACAATAATATTTTCGCAAGGGGAGGAGCTGGGTCTGATGTGCCCCTTTTGAAGAAGCTATTGGATATGATGCTTGATTTCGTCATTTTCCATCAATGAGTGATGATAGACTAGTTTATTAGGCAGACGTGCAGCGAGGGTTAGATAAATTGGATGCTTGACTTGGCAGTGTGTTGGTACCCAAGTGGGTGAGGAGAATATGTCTCTGTACTCTTCCACGATCCCGTCCACTTGCTTCTACTACAAAGAGAGACTGTGTGTAGAGGACATGAATGTGGCGATGACCTTCTGCTTACTGTGAGAATGGATAACAAATAAGAATAACTTCCCGGTCTATGATATGACCTTACTGCATTGCTTAGAAGAGATTAAAGAAATAGCGGTAGGTGGCACCACCTCTGGTATCCTGTACAATTGTCTAACCAAAGTAGTAATAACACTGTGGGGTCTAGAATCATACACAACATGACACTTCCACAAATATGGATGTCCTAAAAGAACATCACAAAATTCAAGGGGACAAATATCACACAATAACTCGTCTTTGAAAGGCTTGATGTCGTAGGGAAGACGACATTGTTGGCTAACATGAAGGTCTCTTCCTTGCGGAAGCCAGCTGATGGTGTAGGGTTGCGGGTGTGGTGTCTTTGATAGGTATAATTGCTTGACAAACTCTACTGAGATCAGGTTCTTTTGACTGCTCCTATCGACAATAGAGTGAAGCGGAGTCCCCTTTATCCACATTTGCGAGTGAAAGAGGTGTTCCCCTTCCTCTAGTTCTTCTGGTTTACTTGGCTAGACTTTGGTGGTAGCGACCGTGGCACTGGGTTCAACATTGATAATCCACTTCCCTCCTTCTTGATTTGATTAAGAGTCAGAATCAATCTCTGACTCAGAAGCTTTCATCTCAGGCACACGTGGCTTCTTGGAGCGACATTCTTCGGTGTTGTGCCAAGGGATTTTATGGTGTTCACACCATTTTCCTATGTCCTTCTTTGACTTCTCATTTCCCTTCTTGTGTTGCGGCTTGGACTGGGTGTCCTGAGAGTGGACATGTTTTCTCTATCCCTTGTTGTGTGGGTTGGGGCCACCTTTTCCTTGCTTTTGATGTGAGGATTTTGCAGATCCAAACTCTCACCTCTTCTGCTTAAAGTTTTTCTCGATCTTGAAAACATATCTATACGTCGTACCCAATGATGCGATGTCCAGAAAATCCATTTATGTTTGAATTTATATTTGAAAAAACACATGGTATTTGAGCACCATTTGGCATTCAGAGTCTTTGATACCCAATTTAGTACACAGGGTATGGAAAATATTGGTGAAATCTGGTACTATATGGTCCCTTTCCTGACGTAGGGTGGTCCATTTGGTGTACTGGTCCTCATAGATTCCAACAGGGTAGTACTATTCTTTAATGACATCACTGAAGGAATCCCATGCGGGGGAGACCACAAATATTGAAGATTCCTCTATGGCCCTTTTATCAGAGTAAGTATCCCATCAGTCCTTAACATGGGGGATGACCTTGAGGAGGGAAAAACTAATATTTTCCCTATCGAAAAAAGTTTGGACCGAAAAATATGCTTCGCACAGATTCAACCATTTATATACAACATCCTCATCTATCAATCCTTAAAATAATGGAATATAACAATTTACATGTACTTTCAAGGGGTTGCATGGCCACTTGACGAAGATGCTTCTCCTGTGGGTATCCACCGAAAGATCTGTGCAAAGTTGTCCATCATTTTGTTCCTTTGTTGCACAAGGATTCCTCGAGCAACATTTTAAAAGGATCTCCTGCTCCATAATATTTCTTTTCATACCCCATGGGTTGTTTTTAGGCTCAGCGCGACTGATCTTGCAACGAATCAACTGGTTTGAGTCCCAACTTCTTGTACCCAGATCTTGTTGGGGACATGCATGAATAAAATAAAATGAAGAGAAGACCACTCTTATACCACTGATCTAGATTAATGAGCGGAACAAATGAATACCATAACACAAATATGACAACATATATCCAGTGAACAATAACTTCTATTGAATAAATAAAATAGGCTAAAATTGTAAAACTGCAGAACTAAAACCACTGACTCGAATGGTGATATCTATCTCTAAGAAGAGATGTGGCTGCTATGCGCATCCATCTGAGTAGAATGATTAAAATGAGGCTCCAAAGGCCTTTTTAACATAATGCATGAATGCCAAAATCCTAGACATCCAAAAACCTAACCCTAGGAGGTGATACACCAAACGTTATGTGGGCCCCAATGGGTAAGTTGGCACCTCAACTTCCTGGGGTCATAACTTTTTCATACCACCTCCGTTTTAGGCACGTGATAGCTCATTGGAAAGATATGTTTTGAGAACTACACATTACGCCATCAAAATCTGACTCTGTCTATAGTTTGACTATGGAAATACAATAAAACACTGTTTAGGGCCCCAAAACGACAATGGAAGTACAAAAAGATGTACTGACATGAAAAAGTCCAAACTAAGCCAGTTGAATTAGGTGGATAGCCACCAATCTCCACCTAGAAGATGTGTAGGGATTTAGACAACCCTGGAGGTGTAGAACCTGCAATTACAAAGAAGTACAAAAGAACATGCTGAACTAAAAAATCTTAAGAGGAGCTAGTTGGAATAGGTGGGTGGCCACCAATATCCACCTGGATCAATCCTCCCCCATTCGTAATAAATGGTATCCATTGTGTTGAGTTACCCCATCAAGTGGGGAAACGGTTGTTGAATTTTACCTCATGTGAGCCACTTTCCTTGGTGTAGGAGTTGCCCTGTCTTGACAAAATGATAAATATGGATCCTCTCCTGGCACGTTCCCTTGACCTGTGTGTCCACTATCTTATCAGTGGATTCTTGTTCCATGTAGTAAGGGTTGAGCTCTATTGGTGTCAGTTATTTTGTGATCTCTGAGGTGTCCAATAAGGGTGAAAAATATGGCTGAAGGAGGTCCACATTGAACACTGGGTGCAAGCCAAGGAAGAGTGGAGTCTTGAGCTCAAAAGAATTGCTACCCACAACCTTGGTGATAGTGTAAGGCCCATAACGAAGTGGGAAGAGCTTTCGATGGGGCTCTGTAAGGTGCTCTTTCTGAAAATGTAACTAGACCTTATCTCCCACCAGAAACTGGTGTGATAACCTATGTTGATCATTGCGTTGTTTGTACTTAGCATTAACTTTCTGCAAAATCTCATGGACCTGTTGGCGGATGTGCTAAATCCGTTCTATGAATCTAGTGGCTTTGTCGGCCTCATATTGAACATGGGAATACTCTGCTTGTGTGGTGGAAAGAGGTAATGGAACATCAATGGGACCCAAGGGTTGGAATCCTAGCCCCACCTGAAATGGGTTGTGGTCGGTGGAGCTATGGAGAGCCCTATTGTAGTTTTGCTGAACATAGGGGAGGCTCTCATCCCAGGTAGGTGAATGCTTAGAGTTTTACATGTGTAGGATGTGCACAATCATTTGATTGACAACTTCTGTTTGGCAATCGGTTTGGGGGTGGAAAGCAGTGGATTTAGTGAGCTTGGTGTTTAACAGTTACCAGAGACTCGACCAAAATGTGTTGAGAAACCTATTTTACCAATCGAAGATGATGGTCTATGGTATCCCAAAATGGACCCACACTCGTTCAAAGAAGATCTTGGCAGTATTTTTCATTGTGATGGTGTTCCCTCAGGCTGTGAGGATTGCCATCTTCGAAAACCGATCAACTACCAGAAATACACTATCATTTCATTTCTTGGTGGATGGAAGGTGAGACATGTAATCCCTCAAGATGGATTCCCAATGCCTCTCAGTAGTAGGAAGAGAGGTGTATAAGCCCTCCTTCTTGATGGATGGCTTGTCAATGGCATAGGTAGTGCAATATCTGATATACTTGCTGACGTCTTGTCGGAGTTTTGGCCAATAAAAATGTTTATGTAGAATGTCCACAATTTTCTTCACGCCAAAATGTACTACCATTTGACTGTAGTGAGCCTCCTGGATAATATTTTCACACTTTCTTGATGGAACACAAAGATTGCCAAGATGACATAACAGTCTGTCCTGAATGTGAAAATCGATGACATCCTCCCCTGTACCTAAGAGCTGATAGGTGGTGGTGAAGTCCGGATCTTGTTGATAAATTTGGGGCCACTGAGATGCCTCACATCCACAAGAATGGAGCACGGTGGTGAGTGCAACCACGGGAGGTCAACTGATGCAATCAACGACATGATTTTTTCTCCCTGTCTTATATTTGATGTTGAGATGGAACTGTTGCAGGTAAGTGGACCACTTCTGATGGAAGTCATTCTTCAACTTCCCCTGTGTCTGTATGAACTGCAGAGGCTTGTGATTAGTGTGGATGATTGTCTCCTTTCCTAGAATGTAATGTTTCCATTGAAGACAGGCTTGTACAATGGAATACATTTCCTTGTCATAAGTGGGGTATTTCCAGACAACATATGAGAGTGTCTCACTATGGCATGCCACCGAATGACTGTTGTTACCCATGATTTTGGTCATCATGATGGTGTATTGATGATGGTGAACTCAGGCTCCTCATAAGAACTTTTTCCTAAGAAAAGTTACATTCATCTCTTCCCAGAAAACTTACTTTTGAAGAGAGTTAGCAGGTTGCTAGTATCCCAGGGTGCGAGAATGACCCATTCTCGTAGGCTGCCTTAAGCTGGGGTGTGAACTTCTCGCATTGTGCTGAATAGCTAGGGTGCGAACTCGTCCTAAAGCTTGGAAAAATATGAATTCTCGATGGTTCTAGAAGGGAATCTTCTAGAAGAATGGGTTGGCATTCGAATGGTTATCCTTGTGCTAGATTCCCTGATATTGTGGGATCATTCTTATCCAAGTAACTATCTCATTCTCTCCTATATATTGAGGGAATTCTCATGGAAAAGGTTAAGCAAGATTCATTGGAGAATTGGTGAAAGAATTGTGTGAAGGACTTAGCTTGAACAGGAGCTTGGAGACTTTAGCAAGTCTATCAAGATGATTTGATCTTCTTCATACAAGGATTGAACAAGTGTGTGTGTTGGAGCCAAGAGCCACTGAAAGGGAGCTTGTGACATCAAGGTGATCAGGTTGTAATGTTCTACTTTCAATTAATATGATACAGTGGCATGTCCCTTTCCCAT
>JZKD02S0189163.1:1595231-1621959 GCA_000966675.3 Picea glauca | reverse complement strand
ATGAGCTGAAGTCGATGGAACAAAACTCGTCACAGGAGGGCCTTGATGTATCCCCCATCAATGACACGAAATGAGTAACATATTTTGAAAGTGAAACAGAGTATGATGTAAGTTGAACTAGACATAGGGAAGGCCAACACGGAGAGAATGGGCAACTGCAGATGGTCGGCTTAATATAGGTTTCGGATGAACTTCTCTTGAACATATGAATGACATGACCAATGATTTGGCAGCATTGACTCAAAGATGACACAGGGAATGACCTTGTAGCAAATTGAATGAGAGACAAATGGATTTCCCAAACCGGCTTCAAATAATGGATAGGGGGTGTCATGTTCAAGAGTGACACTTACTACTAATCAATACGAAGATGATAACATATCCCTTTCCCAAATTTTCCCCCACCATTTCTGGCGAGTACCTCTTTATTTTTACGCAAGCTTGAGGAGGATAACATATGCTTGTTGATATAAGCTTATCCTTCGGATAAGTCCTTCAAAGTATGTTTAACGAACCCTAAGAAGGAGTGGTTCGGTCCCATTATGGGTCTATCGATGTTTGTTTAATGAGTCCAAAGATAGAAAACTCGAAGGTTTTTCATGATTATAGAGTTTGGAAAAACACTTAAAAGAGAACTCTCTCAGTTCCTTTTTCATAAACTAGTCTGATGAGACCGAAAAAGAGATAAATTATCGCTCACCAGACGTTTTCTTCAAATACTTTATAGAGCGTGAAAATAGCAAGATCGCTCGGCTATCTTTTCATGTTTAGAGAGTCTGAAAAGAGCTTAAAGAGGACTCTAGGGGGGTTCCTTTTTCGTATAACCTTGTTGAGCCCGAGAAAGTGATAAAAGTATGCTCGATCGCGTTCTCATGTATTTTCGAGCGTGAGAATGGACAAAGACCTAGCTCGAGGTTTTATACAAAAACCATAAAAAACAATCAAAAAATGCGATGGAAAAAGAAAAATTATGTCCACATCCCTATACATGACCATCAAAATCGTTACACTTGCAAAAGGTACACTCAAAAGGGAATTAGGGTTTAGGTTTTAATAAATAAACAATTATTAAAAATTAAATAACATGGTAAAAGTCAATATAAAGAAACAAAAATTCTTTTTACCATATCATTTTCACTTTTCACTATTTGAGCCCAAAAACCCCTCTTTTACCCTCGAAGTTTGGCGTCAGATTGCGGGAGTTACGAGCATCCATTCGACGAGCCGTCAGTGACAGTGAGGTAGGCTCTTTGTCCTCTACTCTTTCATGGTTTTATTTTACATTTTCATTGGTTAAAAACTCATTTTTGGGTTGGTTTTGTGAGCCCTACTTGCGCTCAGCCATTCTCGCAGGTGGGCTACACGGGACCTGCGAGAATGGGTCATTCTCGTAGGTGAGCCCACAGCAGTCTGCGAGGTTCTCGCACTGTGCTTGAAGGGCACCTACGAGAACCACAAAGCACAAAATCTTTTTAAAAAAATTGCTCAATGAAAGAGAACAAATTCATGAATAGAGTTACTAATCTTCTTTTTGTGCTCCTTATGCAGGTATTTGGTCATCAAAATGGTTCTTGAATGGCGTGAAAGGGAGCACGAAGAAGACAATGCCATTGCCGGAAATCATCCACCCACTATTGCTTCTCTGAGAAACTGTGGTCTTATGAAGTACTTTCGTATCCCGGGCATGAGGGCCCAAGTCACATTATTAGAGTACCTTGTGCATATGTGGGATCTCGATCAGCAGGTATTCCATGTAGGGGTCCACACACTGTCCTTAGATATTGAGTACATTTACTTTTTTACTAGACTTTCATGGTGTGGGTACCACGTGATCCTAACTAGTAGTAGAAGTGGTGGGTTGCCCATGAGTGAGTATTGTCGCTTACACTGTGTTCCCGAGGCAGAGAGGAAGAAAGGAAAAGTAGCTATTTGGGGGGTACGGGATTTGACCCTCCGTACTATCTTGTTCACCATAGCTCAGATGGTTGGGAGTTTCGCTCCTCACATGGCACTACAGAGTTACTTCCAGTATTCCATAGAGTGTACTGAACCTCAAGTTTTTAAATGGGCAGATGTTGTGCTTCGTAGCATGAAAAAGCAGTTGACCAAATGTAGACGAGGCGACCTGAAGCAATTCGGGTATGGATCTTTGTTGGTGTCCTTATTTCTCGAGAGGGTTCCATTATTGAGGCTACAGAATGAGTGGAATTTACCGGCTCCTAGGGATCCAAGAATGTTGAGATAGTGTTGGCTCATGGCCCGGCACGTAGCTGGACCAATCATCATGTATGATGATACCTTCTTCGATTGGCTGCGACCACAGATGTTGATGGTCGACGATTATTCTTATGTCGGGTTGGATTTCTGAGGAGATCTGGATTTAGTCCTGCTGGAGGATGCTCAGTGGGGGGAACTTGGTAAGAAGTACACAATTTTTTTCCTTTTTAAATGTTTTTTGTGAATTTTTATCATATGCAAATGTTTTTTATATGTTCGTCCAAAGACTAAAAATAAAATTTGTTTTTGATGACACAGATGTGGGACCTTACCGACCTCTTGGTACTTCTCCCATTCAGTGGCGAGGAGAGGTAGCACTAGCGCCACAATATGTCGAGGATTATCAAGTAGTGGAACAAAACCTAGAGGGCTTGACCGCAGATATTCCAAACATGCCTCTTGGAGAGATTCCACGACGCGATCAGCATCACACTGTAGGAGTGTCAGAGTCCATGAGTCAACTGCTCTGTAGAGTTTCCCAGAAAGTCATGTGTTACCGTGAACGTCATCCATGACGTCACTTTGTAGAAGCTATGAGCTTCAGATTTTGACATTTTGGTCTTCGGACAAAACTTTTTTGTAAAAAAACTCTTTTGATCGTTATATATACAGATGGCTTCTACCGGTTTATCATGTGTTGTGTGAACATTGATGTGATTGATTTATAAATGATTCAAATGTATGTCCAATACATAGTTAGCCAATGCATCAGTTAATGTATTTAGACATCTAGGAACATGTTGATATTCAATATAATCAAAATAACGCTCCAAGAGGAGAATTCGCAAATACACCCGTAACAAAGTAGGACTTCGAATAGTATAGACATTACTTAACTATAGTACTATAAGCTGTGAATCGAGTCGCACAACCAAATGATGAATTCCAAGCGAGATAGCATCAACCAATAATTCGATAATGGCATTATACTCTACAATATTGTTGGTCGCACGGCCGAGACACACACCTCACAAGGATACAAGTTTGTTTGTAGGGGCGTAAATTGCCCATGCAGCGGAAGCAAGGTTCTGAGTACTACGGCTAGCACCATCAGCGAATCCAATATAGGGTAGCGAAGACTCCAACATCTGGAAATCAAACACAACGTCACATAAGGGCAGAGACTAGATAACGACAAAAGCAAGCTATAGTAACACACAAGAAGTATGATACATTAAAAATACAAGTACTTGTGCATAGATGATTTTATGCATAGTACTTCTTCAAGTACAACCCATTTCTGGGTTCACTCAAAGGGATACCATCGTAATATACTAACTCATAAGCTCCTTTTTCCAAAACTCGTCGAAGGATATAAGGACCTCGCCACATGGCTTCGAATTTCCTAGCTCCTAACATATCTCGATCTTGTTCATAGAGGAGAACAAGATCTCCTTCGGAGAAAATGAGAGACTTGACATGCTTGTTGTATTGGGCCTTGACATGCTTTCTCTGAGCTTCTATGACTAGGGTGGCATCGCGTCGAGTTTTGTCTAATCACATAAGATACAATAGACGTTCTTCCTCAGCAGCAGTGTTGGGCAGGATTTCAACAGCTAGTTTGAAAGAGGGTATCTCACATTCAATCGGGAGAATGGCTTCCACACCATAGACTAACCGGAAAGGTGTAAACCCAGTAGCAGACTTGACAGATGTACGGTAAGACCACAATGCCAAAAATAACATTGTGTGCCAACTTGTTTTGTGAAACCCTATCATTCGTCGGAGCATAGTTATGAGAACTTTGTTAATTGCTTCGACCTAGCCGCTGGATTATGGGTAATAGGGCATTGAGTTTTCATGGTGAAGACCCAACTTTTCAGTAAGTTTGGACATCATGAAGTTTCGAATGTGGCTACCGTGATCAGTGACAATAGCATGGGAAACACCAAAACGAGCTATGACGTGATTAAAAATGAATAATGTTGCAGTCTTTCCAGTGTTGTCAAATGTCGACATCGCCTCGGCCCATTTCGTAAAGTAATCAACGGCTACAATAATGTATCCATGCCCCCTGACCGAGTGATGGTGACATGTCATGAAATCGATGCCCCATTTCGCAAAGGGACCAACTGAGACCACAGGGTGAAGAGGAGTAGGATGAGACCATATTTTGTTATTATAGGTCTGGCAAGCATGGCATTTTTGAACAGCGATTATGCAGTCATTAAATAAAGAAGGCCAAAAATACCCTGCTCATAAGATCTTCCAGGCAGTAGCATACCCAGACATATGACCACCACAGGCTCCAGAATGGCAGTCATTCAGAGCTTTCTCGGCTTCGTCGAACGTTAGGCAACGTCAAAAAATAGAGTCAATCCCCCGATGATAAAGAGTATCTCCAAGGATAATATATTGACGAGCTTGGTATCATATTTAACGTTGCTCAGTACTGGACAAAGTTGGCTGGAAAGTCTGGGTTTGGAGATATAAAATGATATCACCATACCAAATATCATCAGTGCTAATAAGGAAAAGAGACTCATCGGGTAATGAATTAGCTGCTACATTTTCCGTTTTAGAATAAGGAAAGTCGCATATCAACTCAGCAAACACTAAGGACTTCTTGGACTTGGTGCGTTCGAATTCCAAGTCAAACTCCTGGAATATCACAATCCACTTGGAGTATTTTCCCCCTAGTAATTGATGTGTGAGAATGTGTTGCATAGGGTTGCAGTTAGAAATCACTGTAGTCTTGCGCGAGAGGATATAGTGCCGGAAGCGTTGGACGGCTTAGAAAGTAGCCAAGTCTAGTTTTTCAACATGTAAATACTTGATTTCTGTAGGCGTTAAACTTTGACTCAAGTAGTAGATAACATGTTCGTCGTTAAAATCATCCGAGGCAGCAAGATAAAGGAAAAAATCGCGACTGTAATCGGGGGGAAAGAGAAGCGGAGCACGCGTTAGGGACAATTTCAAAGCTTCAAAAGCATTGTTGGCAATGGTATCCTAGACGAACTCGGAACCCTTTTTGAGGAGCCGCGTAAATCCACAAGTTATCTCGGCGTAATTTGGGATAAAATGACGAGGAAAGTTTGCTTTCCCCTGCAAACTTTGCAACTGGCGAAGTGTAGAAGGAGGAGGGAGATTAAGGATCACCTCAACCTTTAAAGGATCCACCCAGATCCCTTGACGCGAAACGATAAAACCTAGAAGACGGCTGGATTCCACGCAAAAAACACACTTATGAGGATTTAAACGTATACGGTAGAACCGACAGTGAACGAAAATGGCTTGGAGGTGGGTTGGGTGATCGATGCGGCGCATTGAATGAGCAGGCAAATCGTCCAAATAGGGTTGAATGATATGCTTGATATCATGGAAAGCATAAGACATAGCACGTTGAAAAGTTGCACTAGCGTTCTTGAGACCGAAAGGGAGTTTTCGATATGCAAAAGTACCCCAAGGACAAATAAAAGCAGTCTTATGTTGTTCCTCGAGAACAATGTTGATTTGATTATACCTGGAGAAACCATCCATGAGAGAGAAGATTTCACTTCCGGAGCAATCATCGACAATCTGATCGAAAAAGGGGGTAGGAAAGTTGTCTTTGGGACAAGCTTTGTTGATATCCCTATAATCAACACATACACGAATAGTGCCTTGTTTCTTGTTGATCGGGACAAGATTGGAAACCCAGTCTGTGAGAGCCACCGGATAAATAAAGCTGGCTTTAAGAAGTTTCTCGACTTCAAGCTTGATAGTCACGCTTTACGTGGGTGAACTGGACGAAGGCGTTGCCAGATGGGTTTTGCGTCAGGGTATGTCTTTATCTCATGTATCAGAATTTCAGGGTCAATACCCAGCATTTCTTCATAGCTCCAGGCGAAAATGTCACGAAACTCTTTGAATAGGGATGTGTAGGTGACGATTTCGTCAGAAGAACACGAAGCTCCAATATGGACATTTTCGACAATCCCAGGTTTGACGGATATGTCGAGGGGAGTCATGGGCGAGATATTTCTTAAGTTCCCTTCAGAAAACACATCGTGTGAGGATCCGGGAATGGTTGAAATGACGACAACGGTCAACAGGGTCGAAATCCATTAGTAGTTCTCAATGGTATGTTGCTCCAGAAAGAGGATGGAACAATGATGCTCATCGTCCCAAGGGGTGTCTTCCATGATATACATGATCATCTCATCTGTTAGAAAAATAACACAAAAAGGATCTGGAGTTAACTCACCCAGAGAGGGGGTAGAAGGCATGGTCGATTGAATGTCTTGATAGGCGGATTCGACCGGACTTAATGACATTTCGTTGTCGTAACGAATATAATCTCCAGGGTCAGGTACTATCCAGGGGTCATGAGAAGTAGGAAGTTCGTGAATCGAGGTGGAGACCATGTTGATTGAAGCAATGGATGAGCATGGAACATCGGGCAGTGGAATGGGGAAAGTACTCATTAATGAAGAGTCCTTGATAAGGCCTACACCGATGTTCTCATAACCCAGTGGGGTTTTAGCGATGAACGGAACGTTGCCAGTATAGGAATCGGAATTAAAAAAGGCTAGTTGGTCGATGGTGACAACCTTCCCTTGATGTGGGAAATGTACCACATGGAAAAGGGTCGACACAACTGCGCACATGGAATTGATTCAGCTGCCGCCAAGCAGAAGATTGTAATCAAGGGGAACGTCGAATACTTCCACTTCAACTTGGACCATTTTTCCTTCTAGCGTGATGGGAAATGAAGGAAGGACACCATAGGGCTTAAAACCAGAGCCATTGAAGGCTTTGAGAGTGTTCTGGGATTCGTTCAAAGGGGGAGAGCCAATGGCTTTCCAACAAGAAAGAGACACGACACACGTCGAGGCACCCTCGTCGATAACGGTTTGACAAATGTTTTTGTCAGAGACAATCACTTGGATCTGGAACGCGAGTTGAGGGGGTAACCTTGGAATGTGATGTTCCAAGTCAAATATTATTAAATTCGTATCCGTCGGGTCAATTCCACTGATAGCTTTCAACAGTGCCTTCCGTTGCGTAGGACAACTTTGAAGGACTTCGAGGGCTGACATCACAGAAGGTGCTTGGGCCAGATCTTCAACAATGTTGTAGTTCTGGGCAGCACGAGCATGAGGATTGAAAGCCGATTTCAGAATGACGCCCTTTGGGGGGGGTCGAAGAACTGTGTCGAGGCTCGGTCATTCGAGATGAAGAGGACCGTTGGTAGGTGGAGTCGCGGGAGAGGGTTGTACCGAGGAAGGAGGTAGATCATCAGCCTTCTCTTTAGAGGGAGAATAATCTTTGGCTCGAGTAGTGAGTGCAACGTCACTCTGCTTTGAATCGCCAGTACACATCAAGACATAAGACGTAGTAGAAGATGAGGGTTGGTCATGAATGACCAACTGAGCCTGTTGTTGAGACAGTAAGGGTTGGGACAAAACGACCAAAGCAGGTGGTTTTGGAGCTCCTTGAAGGAACTTAGTGACCTCAGCGCATCGTGGACAATCCTTCATGTAGTTATCATCACCACAGATAAGACAAGGGTATCGTGGTTTGCGCTTATCCCGATCATCAACAGGGGTAGTTTTGGTTTTCTTTGCTTGAGAAGTATTTTTTCCCTCCTTATTCTTACCCCTTCCCTTTTTAGATTTATTTTTACCGACTGGGGTAGATTGAACTGCATTTACCTCAGAAGTCTTGTCGGTGGGAGGGGCAGGAGACGGAGCATTTTGAACATTAGAAGAAGCAGGTTTGGGGTTTGCGCTTGAAGCGGAATGTGGTTGGGCCTGGAAAGTACCAATCACACCGTCAGCTGCATGTGAAGCAGCTGGAGTAGTTGAAGTGCTAGAAGTAGAAGGATGAGGTAAGTCAGGTAGTAAGTACTAAAGGGTACCCATTTGTGAGTAAACGAGGTCAATATATTGAGCACGACTTATAGCCTGTTCTTTCGTGACTACGCCACCCATGGCAATGTCACAACCGATGTCATTCACAAATGATTTGGTGAACCATTCTGCCAGCAAATGATTAGGGAGTTTGAGTTTAATGAGACATCGTCTTCGTCACCACTCATGAATGTGATTGGATATATGAGTGGCTTTGTTCTATTTGAAGGAAGTCAAAATCTCGGTCCCCGTGTCATAACAGATCGATAACTGGTAATGTGTGAGGAAAGCCATAGCTAGAGTGTTGAAGTCAGAGAAGAAACCTCGTGGAAATTCTATATACCACTTCACAGCAGAACTTGTGAGGATTCATTGAAAAAGACATAAATGAATAGAGTCATCCATCAACGAGTTGGATGAGAACCATAGGTGAAAAGTCATAACGTGATTGTTCGGGTCCTCTCCCGCTTTGCCGTCGAATTTAGGAATGTCCGAGGGTAGCTTGGCTGGTATAGCAGGCCATTGGGGAGAGTGACAAATTGGATCATTTAAAATCCTTGACAAATCCGAAAGATCCAAAGTGGCGATAAAGGGTAACTGTCGATTCACCTGCGGGTAATGGTGGCTTTGGGGAGGAAGCCCCGTCGGCAAACCAGTAGGACCATAAGCAGTATGCATATAATGTAAAGACCCAGGCAGATTCAGTGGTGGTTGGAGATGATAGTAACTCATGGGATTGTATCCTAGAACAAGAACATTAGTTTGAGCAGTCGAGCCCCAAATAGGATTGAACGAACCTGGATAGGGTTGGCCCATACTAGGGGGTATTACGGATGCAGCTAGAAATTGTTGCCCCCTAGTCGATGGAGGAGGATGTTGTATCAACTGATTAAAATACTGGGCCAAGGATGGAAGTATGTTTTGTCCAAAAGGTGGAGTCAGTCCTCCTATCAAAGGTGGTGTGCCAATTGGGGGCAGTGTTCCAATTGGGGGTTGTGGTCCAATTGGGACTTGCGTGCCAATAGGAATTTGCCCGCTAAAAGGGGGTTGAGTCATGCCACCTTGATGAAATTGTCCACCGACGTGAATCTGGTAATTTGGTGTGAATGATAGAATAGTGCCACTAGGATTGAGACTGCCAATAGAAGATGAGGAAGGTCCTCCAAAAGGAAATTGAGGGAGTGTTGGAATAAAACCAGGAAGAGAGTGCCCAGAAGAAGGACCACTAGGAGAGCCGGATGGGGTTTGCGTAGGAGTGGGAATGGAAGCATTCAACGCATGGTATCCAGGTGGTAGTGTCAGAGTGACGTTGGGCATTCGTGGTGTGCTAATGGGAGCGAGACTAACCGTAGTAAACCCGGTTGGAATACTCGTAGTATCTATGTGATGGGCCATTTCGATAGGGACAGTAAAGTGATAGGCGGTAGTAAACGGTACTGTCTCTGGACTAGAGATTGTGGAAATCACAGGTGGGTTGATTTCGAAAATCATAGGTGAGCCTGGACCAAAAAGGTCCCGTCGAAAAACACCTGTAGACCAAAAAAGATCTTGGCCTTCTATGCCTGGAAAGGGTCCAACTGGTGATCCAAAAGATGTAACAACTAAGTCTCCAGAAGAATTCAATCGCATAAACGGTCGCTCAGAATCACGGTGAAGTCGAAAGTCCTCTCGAGTATTTGTAATTCGAAAATGTTCTAGAGAGTCAGTTCGTTCCACTTGTGGCGTGGTAACGACTGTAACTTCACTTTGTTGAGGAGAGCCCTCAGGTGTACTTGTAGGCAAGGGTTGAGAACCTTCCAGATGCTCTGGAGATAAACCTTGCATTCTACGTGAACGACGTGGAGGAGCTATTGTAAACGAGTGATAAAATTCACGAAGAAAACTGTATGGTCAACTTTGGTAAAAACAACACGCGCTAGTAAACAAAATCTAGGAAGCAACACCAAGCAAACAGGACCTTCTAATTCCAAAGTCACTAGTTGGTGATGAAATCCAACGTCGCAACAATGAGCCGAGAAGGGGTTGGGCTAAGGTGGAAAAGTTACGCTGACGACCTGCTTAACGAACTTACACCCTGGTGCAAGCTCCCACACATAATCGTGGGTATACCCTCCAAGGAGCTCTAGTGCATTTGGTCAACGTCGATTCCAGGTACCATGAAGACTTTCCCCTTCACAGTCACCTCGTGTAAGAACCTAGAAACATAGGCCACTAAGGTTACCACCAACAACAATAAATCCTAGGGGGACAGTCGACAGTCCGATCCACACACAAGGGCAGGGTATCGAGCCCGAAATCAACTCAAAAGGCTTCCACCCATCATTGTGGGTATACCTCCGAGTGATCCCCATAATACGTGCAATCTCTACACCGATATCAACAAAGCAGGGTGAGTAACTTTGTCAATATCAATGCGACCTCGTGCTTGACCCTTATGTGAGAAGGGCTTCCCAGGACAAGATGTTGCAAATGGAATTTAACACTCCTTAACACAAGATGCTATTATGTGTTTTCTTCTTTGGAGAGTGTATCTCTCTTCCTACTCCAAAGCGCTAGACTAGCTAAATGTTGGTGTAATAGAGCCCTAGAAAAGAGTTACTAGGTAAATTTTACAATTGCGCGGCGTTCAAGGATGATTTTAAGGATGGAAATTTATTTTAAAATGTAGAAACATTGGCGAATCTTACTAATCCTTCATATGCCAACTATAAATGATTGGCGATATTTTGGTAAAAATATTCAAATTTCTAAGGATTTTATATAGTTTTTATAAAATTTTGGCGATTTTTGAGGTAAAATAATTTTATCCTATAGAATTTGGGTGAATCATTTTTAAAATAGCGAATATCGTTTTTGGAAAAACCATGGAAAATTAGCCCATGAGCGAAATTTAGCCCCTAAAATCATCTCTGGCGGTGTTATTAAGAGTTGTTGTTTACTCAAAGGAAACGGAGATGAAACTGATGTTGTATAAGACTCTGACCCAATGATGCATGGATAAGAATGCAATGTAGCAATTTTCGTTCAATGAATCCTATGTACGGGAGGGAAAGAGAAATTTTCCAGATCAACCTTGAACTACAAGACACAATTTCCTTTAAAAATGCAATTACAACAAATCACGCAAGAATAACAATTCTTTATTGTTTCTTTTTCAATAATTTCAACAATTGATTTTCAATGTTTTCGAAAACAAAAATGATTTTGAAAGAAAAATGTTTGTTCGCTTTTCAAAAAGGACCTACACCCTGATGGTGAGAGTGCGGAAAATCAAAAACCAATGAACAAGCAATAGATAAAATCCCAAATCACTCTTTCAATGGAAACAAAAATAACAAGCAAACCAAACTAGTCTTGTCAATTGCATGAGAAAAATGAGTTTTCAAACAATGAGCAAATGATAAATACAAAGAAACTTAACTTTCAACTGATCTCCAGTCCTTAACCAATCAAGCACACTCAGATGCTGAGATCAGAGAGTAGCGGCAACCTTCTTCTTACTGTGAGCATGGATCACAATGAAGATGAACTTCCTGGTCTATAAAATGACCCTACTGCATTGCTTAGAAGAGATTAAAGAAAGAGCGGTAGGTGGCACCACCTTTGGTATCCTGTACAATTGTATACCCAAAGTAACGATAACACTGCGGGGTCTAGATTCATACACAACATGACGCTTCCAAAAGTATGGTTGTCCTAAAATAGCATCACAAACTTCAAGGGGAGAAATATGAAACAATACCTCATCTTTGAAAGGCTTGATACCATAGGGCATAAAACATTGTTGGCTGACATAAGTACTCTTCCTTGGCAAAGCCAATTGATGGTGTAGGGATGCGGGTGCGGTGTCATCGGTAGGTCCAGCTGCTTGACGAAATATACTGAGAGCATGTTCTTTTGACTGTCGATATCGACAATGAAGTGAAGTGGATCCCCCTTTACCCGCATATGTGAGTGAAAGAGGCATCCCCCTTCCTCTGGTTCTTCTTTTTCACTTGGTTGGACTTTGGTGGTAGCGACCATGGCACTGGGTTCAACATCGATAATCTGCTTCCCTCCTTTTGGATTTGATTCAGAGTCAAAATCGACCTCTGACTCAGAAGATTTCAACTTGGCCACGAGTGAATACTTGGAATGTCATTCTTCGGTGTTGTGCCAAGGGATTTTATGGTATTCACACCAATTTCTCGTGTCCTTCTTTGACTTCTCATTTCCCTTCTTGTGTTGCGGCTTGGACTGGGTGTCTTGGGAGTGGTCATATTTTCTCTGTCCCTTGTTGTGTGGGTTGGGGACACCTTTTCATTACTTCGGTTGTGAGGAGTTTGCAGATCCAAACTCTCGCCTCTTCTGCTTAAAGTTTTGCTCGATATGGACAACATATGTTGTACCCAATGATGTGATGTCTAGAAAATCCATTTTTTTTTGAATGTATCTATGAAAATAGACATGGTAGTTGAGCACGAGATGTCATTCAGAGTCTTTGATACCAAATTTGGTGCGTAGGGTATGGAAAATATTGGTGAAATATGGTACTATCTAATCCCTTTCCTGACGTAGGGTGGTCCATCTCGTGTACTAGTCCTCGTAGCTTCCAATAGGGTAGTACTGTTCTTTAATGGAATCCTTGAAGGAATCCCATGTGGGGGTGATCACAAATATTGCATATTCCTCTATGGCCCTTTGCTCAGAGTAAGTATCCCACCAGTCCTTAACATGGGGGACGACCTTGAGGAGGGAAAAAGTAATTTTTTCCCTATCGAAAAAATTGTGGACCGAAAAATACTCTTCGAGTAGATTCAACCATTTATATACAACATCCACATCTATCAGTCCTTTAAATACTGGAATATCAAAATTTACATGTAGTTTGAAGGGGGTTGCATGGCAGCTTGATGAAACTTCTCCCGTGGGAAGCCACCAAAGGATATGTGCAAAGTTATCCATCATTTTGTTCCTTTGTCGCGCAAGGGATTCCTTGAGTAACATGTTTAAAAGGATCTAATTCTCCATCATCTTTATTTTCATCCCCCACGGGTTTTTTTCGAGCTTGACGTGACCAATATTGCAACAAATTGACTTATTCAAGTCCCAACTTCTTGTACCTAGATCTTGTCAGGGACATGCACGAACAAAAATAAATGAAGAGCAGACCGTCCTGATACCACTGATATAGATTAATGAGTGGAACAAAATGAATAACAGACTGAATACGATAACATGGAGATAACAATATATTTCCAGTGAACAATAACTTCTATTGAATAAATGAAATAGGCTAAAACTGTAAAACTGCAGAACTAAAACAATTGACTCGAATGGTGGTAGCTATATATGAGAAGAGATGTGACTGCTGAGAACATCCATCTGAGAAGAATGATTACAATGAGGCTCCAAAGGCCTTTTTAACATTATGCATGATTGGAAAAACCCTAGACATCCAAAAACCTAACCCTAGGAGGTGAGACACCAAATGTTATGTGGACCTCGATGGGTAAGTTGGTACCTCAACTTCTCGGGGTCGTAAAGTTTGCACACGACCTCTGTTTTAGGCATGTGATAGCCCGTAGGAAAGATATTTTCAATAAATACACATTACGATGTCAAAATCTGACTCTGTTTACAATTTGACTGTGGAAAGCCAAAAAAGCACTGTTTAGGGCCCCAAAATGGCCCTGAAAGTACAGAAAGATGTACTCACATGAAAACTTCCAAACTAAGCTAGTTGGATTAGGTGGATGGCCACCAATCACCACCTAGAAGATGTGTAGGGATTTTGACATCCCCAGAAGTGTAGAACCCACAATTACAATGAAGTATAGAATAACGTGTTGAACTAAAAACTGTCAAGAGGAGCTCGTTGGAATAGGGGGGTGGCCACCAATATCCCCCTGGATCATTTGCAAATAGAATTTTCAAGGTGGTCCAGATCACATCTGGAGTCTTGCATGTGACAACATGAAACCATAAATTAATTGATATCAATTAAAGAAGAATTCTTGTGGCTTCATCCTTTCTGTTCTCCCATCTGGTCTTCTCAATTGTTGATGTAGGTTCTGTTTTTGTCCCCATCGTGAAATTGTACAGTCCTTTCCTTCTGAGTTTGAATTCAACCTTGGGATTCCAATCAAAATAATTGTATGGTGTGAGGATTACCAACAAGTTTAACTATAGAATAGGTGTTGTATCCATCTCTCCCACTGTGTCTGAGAACCCCTAAAAGTTTACTCTCAATCTTGCAAGTGAAAAACTGAGAAATCACTGCAGAAATGACACTTTAAGTGGAAAACTCATATTAGTTTCAAGAGGTGATATTCCATCTTCCTTTCTAAGAAAACAGTGATGGATTTCACCAAACGTTTGAAAACCCACTTGCAGAATGAGCCGATTTAATTCTCACAAGGGTTGTTTCCTTAGAATGTTAATACTTTGGGAGAAATCATTGTAAAAAGAAAGGGGTTTTGAGAGGATGTCGCACCTATCCTTCATACACAGAGAGACAAGCTCCTAGTTTTCTCTCTCTGTAGTGTACTAGGGTGAGACAAGTCTAGAATCAATAACATTGTAAGTTCAGAGTGAGACTGTCGCACCTCTCAACAGTGGGAAGGTACAACAACTTCAACTTGTTGCACTTTTTGATAGAGAAAGGCTATGACAACGTCTGTTACATGAATTAGGAGATCTAGATAAAGAAAGTACAAACAATTAAGATAATTAAATTAATGGTGCACCAAAAAAACAGTCGCACACCATCAATGAGGCACCCATAGATATTGTGAACACCGTGACCAGTGCGTCAATTTAAACTAACGCACTGAACAAAATATGTTCTATTGTGTTATGTGGTGTGTTGGAAAATGGTATCGCACCAGAGTTCTATACTACAACACATACACCTGGGTGGATTACTTTTATCATACGCACCGCTTAAACCAAAAAACAAATTAAAATATTAACGCAGGTAAACAATTATTTTAAATTAGAAAAAAAACATGGTACATATACGTTAACTACACGCACCAATGCATGTAACTAACATAGTCGCACCGTCAAATAAACTTTGACAAAATTTCGAGTATGGAACTTATTACATTGTGTTCCATTCATTACTATCGCATTGGGCATGGTGCCACCAAAACAATTATTGGGTGCATCACAACACAATGTTAAATTTCTCGACGGTGCGTTTGGTAAACATGAATGCCCTAGTGTGCATGTTTTCCAATGCACTGCATAAAAATATATTTGATAAGGGTGGTGCATTATGTGATTTAACGTCCCAGTGTGTTATCTGTACTTTGATGCACTGCCCCACTAGTTATGTGATTTTCTTAGGCGTGTTGTTAAACAGACACGTCGGTGCGTTTATCTTATTTTTCTGTAATTATCTTATTTTTCTTGCACACGAGATATAGATAAAGCAAGTACAAACAAATCTTATCAAGAAAGGATGAGAGATTCAATATGGAAGAATGAGAAAATATATTCACACTACTCCAACGAGCTAATCAATGATGATCATTGAGATCATTTTGATACAATGAATGAGTGGAATACACTCATATATAGGGCATAACATTCCATAATTAAGAAAAACAATCAAGTAGTTAGCTTTGCTTAGGAATGCATGCATGCATAATAGTGATGATCAAAATAGAAAGTCTAAAATAGAACTAGTTAGTTAACTCCCACTGAACTAGTGTGTCGAAAATAATAATTTCTCCAACAATGATCATGGTCAATGTTTTTTGTTTATGTAATAATGTATGATTTATATATTTTTATTTTATTACTTTAGTGTATTAATGTACTATTAAAAATTTAATACCTTTTTAATGTTTTAGTGCTTTATTAATGTATTAATTAATGATACTTTATTAGCGTATTAATACTTTAATAATGTATTAGTGTATTAATACTTTATAAATGTATTAATTTAATACAAGTATTTGTTGGAGTTACTTCACACACACACACCTAAGATTTATTTTTCCTAAGGTTTTTCCTTGTTTATTAGTCATAATTAGTCATTATCCAGTCTCCTATATTTTAGGGGAAAATATTCCACCTGGAGAATATTCTCTTTTAGTTGACACTTCAGTTTGAGTTGTTGAGTTGAGTTTAGATGTTGCATTGGTTTTGTCACCATGGAACATTGGGATCATCACCATGCTAATTCGACCTTGCCTTGGTATCATCACTAGACTGGCGCAATACCCTTGATTCCCCGAGTTAACTCCTCACTACTCTTTGTTCAGTTAGTTAACTGAAGACTAGTTGACTAGTTAACACAAACTAGGTGAAAGTTCACTCCCGTAACTGCTTGAGAGACTAGATAAGGTGGAAGTTTACTCCCGTAACTGCTAGTGTGTGTCCATATCACTCTAGACCACCACTATGGCTCATTAGTTACTCATGCATCCTATATCTATTGTAAATTATTCACTCTTTGAGTGTGGAAATGGTTAATGAGAATTCTTTCATTCTTTTTCTCATTCTTCTTCTTTCTCAAATTCTCTCTGCAAATGTGTGTATTATTGTTTAGCTAGATATATTTTGTGCAGGTTCAACACATTTACATGTTATCAGAGCCGACAGACTGCTAAGAAAAAGGTACAGCAAATTATTTTTGCAGGTACTGAAGATTGACAAACACAGAAAAGATGGAATATATGTTTTACTCACCGATAACACTTCTCACGCCTCATAAATATTTGGAGTGGAAGCCAAAGATTATACTTATTCTCAAAAGTAGAGGATTATACCAAATAACCATGGCAATGGAAGTAGAGCCTGATTCCACCAATGAGAAAAATGACTTTCTCAATAGACAAGATATGGCCATAGGATTTATCTTCTTGTCTATTTCTCCATAAATTCTCCACCAAGTATATGATGACTCACAAGAATCAATTCCAAATGAATTATGGACCAAATTGGAGGTTCTATTCGGGAATAAAGAAGATTGTGGATATTTCATGAAGGAGGTTGAACAGATAGAGCCAGAAGATCAAGCCTCTTATGATGAAGAGTCTTCTACAAAAGTATTTACACAAATTTGTATTTCATTAATTGAAGATGATGTATACTCCATTTTAGATTTGTTTTCTAAATTTCATGTGGAAGATACATGGAATGCATCTCATATGTCACATGTAGACACTTTTGCATGCACAATGCATGCATCTTAGGAGAAAAAAAGGGAACCACACACATCAGACTCAATATAGATATTTTCTGAGAACAAATTTCCAAAAAAAATGGATATTTGAATTCCTCTTGGGAAAATATCCAATTTAAAAAAAACAATTGTCCGAAACGGAGTTCGGGAAGTGAAGATGTGATCATTTTAAAATCAACAAAATTTCAGCATTTTTCTGGAAACGACCGCACGGTTTTCAAAATTTCATCCAATATTTATTTGGATATTTTTCATTACAAGAAGATAAAGTGGATAGGTGTGGACATCTCAATGGTGCATGTACTTCATCAGATCCATGCATACATCTACATCTTCAACAAAATATTCAACGAGCACAAACTTGCACAGTTGCGAGGTCTTCTTGGAGTGAAGGACAGGGTTGCTTAGCAATTGTTTTTTGTTCTTCTCATTATTTTTTATGAATTGTAATTTGAGGGTGGGTTTTTCCCATGAGGTTTTCCCTCTTTCCTTGTTTATTTCAATGTATCTTTTGTATTTGGGTACCTAACATGGCCTTGTTGCCGGGATCCATTCTTTATTTTCACCATAGTGATGTTCAGGGGGGGTATTGGAGTTACTTCACACACACCTATGATTTATTTTTCCCAAGGTTTTTCCTTGTTTATTAGTCATAATTAGTCATTATCCAGTCTCCTATATTTTAGGGGAGAATATTCCACCTGGAGAATATTCTCTTTCAGTTGACATCAATTTGACTAGTTGAGTTTAGTTTAGATGTTGCATTGGTTTTGTCACCATGCAACAATGGGATCATCACCATGATAATTCGAATTTGTCTTGGTGTCATCACCAGACTGATGCATTACCCTTGATTCCCTGAGTTAAATCCTCACTACTCTCTATTCAGTCAGTTAACTGAAGACTAGTTGAGTAGTTAACACAGACTAGGTGGCAGTTCACTCGCGTAACTGCCTGAGAGACTAGATTAGGTGGTAGTTTACTCTCGTAACTGCTAGTGTGTGTCCAGATCACTCTAGACAACCACTATGGCTCATTATTTACTCATGTATCCTATATCTATTGTACATTATTGACTCTTTGAGCGTGGAAATGATTAATGATAATTATTTCATTCTTTCTCTCCTTCTTCTTCTTTCTCAAATTCTCTTTGCAAATGTGTGTATTGTTGTTTAGCTAGATCTATTCTGTGCAGGTTCAACACATTTACGGTATTAATACTTTAGCAATGTATTATTTGATTATGTATAAACACATCATATATTGTATTAATATCTTATTAATGTATCATTAGTTTATTAATACATTAATGTAATAATGTAATACTTTAATGAATTTAAGTAAAAATGTGTTTTTATTTTGTTAATGTACTATTACTACTTTATTATTCTTGTTCATGGTCAAGAATAGTTAACCATAGTTAAGGTAATGGTTAACCATAGGCATAGTTAAGGTCAAACATGGTGATTTTCATTGATAGTCATGGTAATACATTACTAATTAATACGTTACATTAATACATTGCAATATATATGAATGTATTAATCTTTAATATAGACATTGTATTAATATATTAATTAATTAATACATTTATTAACTTCATTTAATTAACAGATTAATATTTTTGTAAGTTATTATTACTTTAATTTTTTTCCAAAGGAAAAAAGCGTAACTTTTATTAAGAGAAATAAAAATTACATTATGAATAATGCATACAAAGAGCATGCATTTAGTATAAAAAATAGTTCAACCTCAAGAGAAATAAAAGTGCAACAAAAATGACCCTCTAAAAGTGGCCCCAGTACAAATGAAATATACAAAGAAAATAGCCACCAATCTCAGCCAAGAAGAAACAACAGAAGCAAACCAGAAGACAACCTGGACGGACTAGGCCAGAGTGACAAAAAAAAACCCCTCAAAATTTTGATTCAGAGAGACAACAAAACAAGATAACCTACAACCACGGAAGATAAAACCGAAAGCCGCATGCCCTAAATAGACCTCAAAGTGCTTACCCAATCCCAAAAAATCAACACTGCATGCTCGTAAAAGAAGGACCTCAAAGCTCAGACTCAAACCTTGACAAAGAAATAGAAACCCCATCATCCACTCCACAACATAGACCAGAGGGGCACCTAGGGATCCCTAGACACCTAAGAAAACTACAAGTGATTTCCAACCCCTAAGAAAACTATTGAAAAACCTTCGCGCACACTAAAGGCTGAAGAAAAAATAGACCATGATCCCGCAGACGACGGAACATGCACCAAAAACAAGATCTGAGATAACAAACAAGAGAATAAACGCACTGGATGATGTACCCACATGCAGGGAAACATATCCCAGACAATACAGATCCACACTAGGACGCACGACCACCAAGCATCTCACTGAGCATGCAAAAGAAAAACCGATCCATCCAAAGGAACAGGCAGCCAAAAAACAGGCGAGAGGAGGGAAAGGAGATAGACCCACTCGACGAAGCTAGGCTACTCCAATGCGCATGCACCAGATATGAACTGAACTGCACCACCTCGACCGCCAAGAAGAGACAGGCCACAATAAACTTGCAAGAATGACAAGAAATAAAAAACTCTGAGGCTCTACAACTAGGTTTCCCCAGCCATAGAGCCCGATCAATTATTATTACTTTAATTTATACATTAATACATTAAATTAATTAATACATTAATTATATATTAATTCATTAATGGTCTATTATTCCTCCACTATGCAGTCGTGAACTAACAATAACCACTTATCAAAATTGGTTGATACAAGTCGATCAACACCATTAGTTTGAAAAGGTGAAAAATGATGTCAATCGACATATATCAACTACTTTTATAAAGTGGTTGCTGCTAATATATAATCCTCTAGTACATGATGCTTCCTTAATACAACTAAACTCCAACTTTAAAATAAATATGTGAATATTCTGACACAAGACAACACACAATGAATATATAGGTAGTTGCAATGATTAGTGAATCAATAGGTGCAAACTATTTGACTGGAAGAAAATAATTAAAACTGCCATTGGTTAATTAAGTAACATTAACTCTCAACCCAACCCATAGCTATGAGAAATTGAATTTCCCCATGTACAACCTAAAGGGATGGTGTATGGCTTGTTTGAATTGCATAGGACCTGTACCATGGTGCTTAATGCCTCATAAAAAAATAATGGGGTTTCACTGGAATGCCATAATTAACATTTTCATTGTGTAACTAGATAATATCAAGTGTCAACACAACCCATAACCAAAATAGATGGTGTAGTCCAAGATATAACCCAAAGGTATGACAAAGAGTGGTCATTGGTTAAGAGGTGTGAGGCAAGCACAACCCATGAAACATTGAGGAAGAGTGGTAGTTGGTTACTGGGTGAGAAAATTTGTGTAAGGAAATGTAGCCACCATTGAAATGGTTTCAAGAAGAATCAATAGAACTGCTAGTTGGAATTCTGAAGCCCGAAGACAAGAGGCCCCATGAAAAGCCTGCTAAAGAGGAGCCAAGAGAGCCAATGACTGATGTTCACATATATATTTTTTAAATTATGTGGATGGAGGTGGATATTATGGCTCTAGAGGGGCTTCCATCGTTAGATACAGGGTTGGAGTTGTCGATGGATTTGAAGGTGCTAATAGAGAAGGCCACACGCCATAGTGTGATCTTGGGTGCCAGTTATGGTTTCGATGTCGGCGGAGGCCTTGGCCATGAAAATTATGAGGGTGTTGGTTATGTTGTTGGTCATGGTGTCGATACTGGTATAGGTTAGGACTCTGGTACTGGTATAGGTGTAGTTGTTCTATTTACTGATATGGAGTGACCTCTTCCAAGTTGACAAAAGAAGATGAGAAAAGACTTTGAATGCAAAGGAATTTGAATGCAAAGTTCAAGGTGGAGCATTGAAAGTGACCAAGGGAAGTTTGGTTATAGTGATGGAGAAAATTGTTGTCAAGATGGAGATTGTTGGGTGGTGACAATGCATACCTTCTGTTACAACTCGTTGGAGGTTTCTCAAGAATTTGGATATCCCTATGCCTGAAAACGCTTGGGCTATTTCTGTTTAAATGTAGAAGCCCGTGAGGTTCTTCATTGAGTTTTGTAAACTATTTCTCCAATGTTGGTTAACTAATAAAACATATCATTTCCCCTCTTTCTATGTGTGCGATGTGATGCGTTTTATCTCTATTTATCTCTTCATTAATCTTGGTGTATGTAGGTGCGACCCCAACAAGATACCAGTTGGTGAGTTGAGTGCTACATATCAAATGATTTGAGTGGTCCATATCAAACAATGCATAGGATTTGAGTGCCCTGTATCCTCTAGTAGGAGATATGGCTTGTTTGAATTGCATGTTGCTTGTACAATGGTGCTTACTGACTCCAAACCCCATAAATGATTGTGTGCAGATTCGCTCAGATGCATTAGGTCTGAAGGAATGGTTTAATCACTATAGCTTGTAAGAATGAGGAATCATCATCACTGTGTATACTTTAACAATCACCAAGTTTTCTAACTGAGCTAGAAATCTAGCTAAAATAGTGCAACAATGAATGAATGACAACCATGGATCTCCAATCTCAGATCCAATCAAACGGTGGGGATATGGCATTGTTGGCATTCATCAATTGATAATGGAGAATGAAGTTTTCAGGAAATTCTTCATTTCCATCATTAACACACTAAAATAAATAAGAGAAACTTATAACACACAAATAATTCATATAGGAGTAAATCAAACACACCATAAACACTTAGATTTTACCTTGAAAATTCAAATGGGAAAACCAATGGCTGCAAAGTGTTCATTTCAACAATCTCAATTTACAATGGGTGCATGAATCTATGGAAAAGGGAAGACAAATATAATTCTTTTCATTTCCCATTCCTCTATATTTTTCTCCTATTCCTTTTTTTTTCTTTTACAATTAATTATGTTTTTCATTTTCTTTCATTTATTTTTTTAAAACTTGCAATATCTTTTTCTTTTTATGCCATTTTCATTAATTATGGAATTGCACTTATAGGTACTAATTCTTACAAATATTTATAAGTTTAGATCCATTTTGGATCACACCTCCCTATTGAGAGGATTTTTGGTCTCCAAAAGATTATAGGAAACCAATCTTCGGACCAATGTGCTTCCTATGTCTTTCTCTAAAACATGGCTCTCAATTAAGGCTCTTCTCTACAACTATGACTATGGCTCTATATTTGGCTCATGGTTCTAGTTCTCGATGTACCTCTAGATTTGGTTTATGGCTAACATGTTCTTGCAGTACATAAGTCTACTCACTCACTCCCTGCTCTAAACAAAATTCTGCTCAATGATTTCCTACGCTGAGCAATCTTCAGATCTAAACTCTTTGGTTAGAGTTTACTCCCATATTCAATCTGCAAGTTCCTTTCATTCTAAGAATTAGAGATGGTCCATCTTGGCAGTGAATGGAAGCCAAGTCGAATTTTGGTCTTCTCTTTTTCAAATAGATCCTAGAAAGCATATGTGACCCCACAACAATTCCATGAAATGAAGTGTGCTCTACTCGCTTTTGCTAGAATCAATTACTTCCCGACATAGAAATAATTATTTGTTGCAACATCAATAAAATATGAAGGGAATACTCTAATAATTTTTCTTTAAGGATGGCATTTTTCATGCTTGCAATTTTTTTTGTTAAGGTGACAGTAGAGTGACACACTCCAAAGATGCATGTGCAAAATGTATCTACTTACTCTAGCTTTTGCACACTCCACCCAATACTCAAGATTCTCAACAATCAATTAAATGAATGAATTTTGTCTAATGTTCCATTAAATGATAACCAACATTCCATTAAATGAAAATAAACGAAATGAATGCAACGTGTTTAATGCTCCATTAGACGAGATAACGTAGAGTCTATGGTTTTCTTTATTGGAAACAAAGTAATGGGAATTTAAATATACCATTAGTTTCTTGAATCCAAGGATTGCCTACATCAAAATTTTTAGCTCGACACTTATATTACAATCCTCTAATGATAAATGGAGTATTTCCCTTCAAATTTGGATAGAGAAGAAAGTTATACTATTATCGAGAGAGGGAATTCTTTACTGCCACTTCTACCTACCAACATTCCATCCAATATAAATATCTCTAATAGATATGAAGTCAACCCCACATTATAGAGGATACAATGTACCACTCTGTCAATGACATATGATTACATATCCATCTCTACCATAGATAAAATAAAAACACTTCCCTTTACATTTCAAAGTCAAGCCAAAAACCACAACATGAATTGCTCAAACACTAATATATATCCAATTCCACTATAGATAAAATAGAAACATTTCCCTTTACAATCCAAAGTCAAGCCAACAACCACAACTTGAATTATTCAAACACTATGAAAGGGATAACATCTTCAAAGGAGGCATCGTGTCATTTGCCATTGTTGTCAATCCAACGATGAATATTATATAATGCTCCAATACATAATGCTTCCTTAATGATGACTAAACTCCAACATTAATATAATTATGGAGTAAGGCGTTTCCTTCCATTTCATATGTGTTCGATGGGACATTTCAGATGGGCGTTTCCTTCCATAGAAGTCATCTCGTATAGCCATTTGTCATCTATGTCGATTTGACCAAATCGACCTTTTGGACGCCCGATTTACTTCCTGCATTCATCTTGTGTCGATTTGACCTTTTGGATGCTCAATCTCTTGTGTGCACTCACTACATGTTTGTTTAACATAATCCTGAGAAAGTCTAATGTTTGTTTAATATAATCAAACTGTTTTGGATGTCAGACCTTTCATGTTTAGTGTTAAGTTTTTTCACAAAATTTAAGAGGCATGAAACTTGAAGAAGCCCTTGAATCGACCATACAATTATGAACATTCCTATTGAATAAAGTCAATAGGAAAGGCGGGGTAGTATATTTTGACCTTTTTTCAATGAGAGATGCATTGAAAACATATTGCTTCTTTGGGGTTGTCTTTTCAATTTTAGAAATTTGGCTGACCTTCCCCTTTTCTTTATTTCCTCCCACATTAGCCTCTTGGGTATTGTTTGAGGGTGTACCCTACAAGGTACTAATGAAATTCTCTTGTATCTGGGGTAATTTCATAAGCTCAAAACGATAAATGTTAGCCTTTGTTCTTTTCAAGTCTTTCAAAAAATCATAATTGAGTTTAGATAGAGTAGGAGTGTGTGTGGTTGGTTTACCATTGGGATGCATTTTCTTGATAGTAGATGTTGCCTTAGTAGGTTCATAGGTTTAAAGAGAATATGAGGAAGATGTCTTACTTCCACTCTTAGTGGTTACAACTTTTTGGGACATGTGAGTTTCTTCAACATCTTCCTCTTCTTCTTCTCTTAACAAATCACATGAGATATCCCAAGAAGAATTCACCTCATGTTGTCCTTGTCCTTCAATGTCTTGGAACCGGTCTTGTTGTTCTACTTCTCCTTTTTCTTCCTCTTCCTCTTTTGAGTCTGTGGAAGTGTCATTTTCCCAAGCTTTAAATGCTTTTATGAAGTATTCAACATTGATATCTTATGTGGGAGGAGTGGTCTTGGTTGTCGGGGGAGTGATTTTCTTATGTGAAAACTTGAATTTGTTTTAGGGTTCGAGGTACCCTCCCTAGTGTTTTTCTTCATATCAATGATATTATTAGAAAGATTCTTTAAAATCCTTTGTAGTGCCTCCATGTCTATAGACTCTTTGTCCTTTTTGTCTTTAGTTTTTTTTTTTCAATATAACCTTTCTCTTGGTATTGGATTTATCTTTTGTTACCTCAACTCTAGGATTACCTTTCGGATTTAGCATATATTTCTCGATCTTGATAGCCTCCTTAGAGGTATCTTCCAAAGTAACATTTTCACAAACATTTCCATTGAAACTAGGAGGGATGAGGTCTAAAATTCAATTGGCACATTGTCGAAAAATTTGGAAGGGGAATTTTAATTATCAAAGTAAGAAATCTATGATTGAAGTCCTTGAACTTTTCCTTTTATTTCATCTTTATTCTTGAAATATCTAAAACTAAGGCTATTGGGGTTTTATTCTCACCAAATTTCTTAACAAAAGTGGTTTCAAAAGTGTTCCAACCAGTGATCGAAGCTTGAGATAGGGAGAAATACTAGGTTGACACTTTGCCTTCAAATGTGTATGGGAAAATCTTGCATATGAAATCCTCATGTTTACATTTAGTAACCCAATGACAAGACTAAATTTCTTAATATGATATTCAATCGAATCTTTTCTTTCAGGGTCAACCTTAGGAAGGAATTTCCCAGGGTGATTAGGTAGCGGATGGACTACCCCAAGTACTGCAACAACATCTGGGACCAACAAAAATTGATTGTTCAGTTGATTCACGTTGACTCCAACCATATCTTTAGGATTTTCTAGGATTTGTCCTTCAAGTTCTCCTTCAGGTGGGAATCTGAGAGACTTAGGTGGAGAATAAGGTGGGATGGGAGCTTGACCACCACTGGGTAATAGATAATTTTTCAAATCAAAGTCAGAGGTACCAACTAATCCTTTTAAAACATGCAGAAGACGATAGTTGGGTGACCTAAAGTTTGAGTTTCCTTCATGGGTTGAAGGGATTCTGACGGTCATCTCTACTGAAGTTGCTAATCTATTACCCCCAGGTATAGAAAAGTCGAGAGAATGTTGTCCTGTTTGTCTACCCCATAACTAGGTTAACATGCGCTCGTGGGTATGGGTTAATTCATTCTCAAGGTATGTTTCCTGAAACAACTGAGAAGTAGGTGACACCGATTCAAGAAGGGGAATACCTCGTTGAGTAGTGATTTGTGTGGGTGTGGTTATAAAGTGTGGCTATGGATTAAGGTTTTTCTCAGGGTTGGTTGGCTGGGACTCAATTTTTCGTGAGGGGTTTATCAATGGATTTGAATGGGTAGGGTCTTGCAATTTTTTATAGCCATTCAATTTGATGGCCCTCCTTCTAGTGCCATTTCTGTTGACAGGTTTGATTGGCTTGTCAAGTAGGTAAGGGAGACTAATTGATGACAAGCCCCAGTTAGGCCTACTCTCATTTGGGATAACACTTTTGACTAGTATGTGGGCATGGTTGTCACTCTAATATATTTTCAATTATGAATATGAGAACAAAATATTTTGAGATGAATTAAACAAACTAACTACAACTATCTAAATTATCCTAATCTAATGCTATGCTAACGTATTCTATCGAGATCAGGAGAAAACTAAAGATATGATCACACTGAGAAGTAGTATTATCGAAGAAAAAAATAGTTCATGTCTGTTAACAATAAATTAAAATAATAATGCTATATATATATATATATATATATATATATATATATATATATATATATATATATATATATATATATATATATATATATATATATATATATATATATATATATATATATATA
>JZKD02S0189163.1:1583385-1595016 GCA_000966675.3 Picea glauca | reverse complement strand
TTAATTGTAAAAATTATTTTTGTACTCATATGGAAATCAGTGAAAGCATAAGCCTCTCAAACATTAATGCAAATATAATTCATACAACAATATTCAATAATACTTTAACAAGAAAAAACATGAAAAGAATAATGTCATGCACATTCATTAACAATCACAATTTCAAAAAATCCTTTCTTGCTCTTTATTCAAATGGAGGTAATAATACCATCTCCTGTGTACAATGGGAAAAAGTCATTTTTCCATGTCATGAACTCTCTTTTATAAAAGTAAGAGAGTCTCTTCAATTACACCGACTATTCAATTCCTATTGTAGACGATTCATATTGCAATAGGATTTTAACAAAATTTTAAAGACTTATAAATGAAATGATACATAAGACTATGGGGATGGTTGTTCAGATGTTTTGTTCTCCATATAAGCAGTCCACAATTCAAAGTTCTTGTGGACTTCTTCCAACCTTTGTAACTTCATTTTCTCGAGCTGGAGCTCCCCATCACAAATCTTTGTGACCAAATATCTTTTGATTTCTTTCCTCATTTTCTTAAAATAATCCTTGGATGAAGTGTTCAACTTGATAGAATCGATTACATACTTATGTAAATTGTCAGTATCTATCTGCTCAAGTTGTCTTATCTCCTCTTTACTAGTGTCTTTGTGTTATGCTACATCCTTCAGTTTTAGTTCGTTGGGACCTACTTTCTCTAGAAACTTCATTGTTTATATTCCAAAATCTTCTAGCATTTCATCTGAAGAGTTCCAAATTCCAATGCATGTTTTGGTGCCTATCTCCCTAGCTTCCTTCACTTCATCAAATATCTCTTTATAGGAATCAAATCGAATTTGATTTTTTATCTTCTATTTCACAGTGTATCTGGGTAAATCTTTTGGTGCTTGGGTGTGTCTTTCTTTCCAGTCTTCCACCTTATCAATGGAACACTAGGCCTCACTATACTAACTTATCTGTTGATTAACTTGATCTTGCAACACTACCAGATCATCATAATGACTTTGAATATCTCCTAATGCATGGAAGACCTATGAATGTGTTTCTCTTAATTCCTCATTTATCTCTACTGCCTCATTTCTCAAAACCTTCAGAGCACTTGTCTCTTGGTTATTCTTCTCCATGGTGACTTTCA
Source organism: Picea glauca (assembly GCA_000966675.3). Classification (NCBI taxonomy): domain Eukaryota; kingdom Viridiplantae; phylum Streptophyta; class Pinopsida; order Pinales; family Pinaceae; genus Picea; species Picea glauca. The sequence goes on along the minus strand of JZKD02S0189163.1, from coordinate 1,593,873 downwards.
GTTGTTGCAGTTGGTCCAATTCAGAGATACTCTATTTTTTATTGTTTGAGAGATCCTCCTATTCCTGATAATATTTCCTTAGTTGGCCCATTTCTTGTGAATGTTTGTTCTTGAGGTCATTGACTTCAGCCTTGTGTAGACATTCCTTGGTCTTCATTTCCTGTGTGAAGTGCATGGCCATCTTTTCTTCCTGTTGTTTCAACTGCTCTTCCAATGAAGACACTTGAAGCCTATAGTCATATAAATAAACACTTAATTCTCCTAATGTGTTGAAGTTATCCCTTGCAAATGCATGAAGGGATGAAGCTATTTCAATGACATTTTATTTGGGGTCACTTCCCAATGGCCATGTAATGGATCTCTCCTTTGATTATGATCTCGTGGGTTCTTCTATTATCCTTTGGCGTTTATTAGCCCTTATGGATATCCTCATTTTAGTCTTACTATAAAAATATGTTCCAACATATGGTAAGGTGTCCTCAAATACCACCACCTCTTTAGTAGTTATATCTATTCCTACTGGTATAATATTTAGTGGGGTTCCAGGGTCTATGGGTGTCCTTGGTGTATGAATCTTTGGGAATGATATTAAGAGTGAAGCTTTCTCTTGCTCATCTTCCATTATTTGTGCAACAACTACTTCTTGTTTTTTCCTTCTGATTTCCTCAACCTCTTTCCTCTTTGCCTCATTTGTTGCTCTTTTCTTCTCTTCTTCATCTACAACTTTCTTCTTTTCGGCTTCATCTGCAACTTTCTTCTTCTCTACCTAATTTTTTTTCTTTGCTTTCTCCTTCTCAGGATTTCTTTCTCATATTTTTTCTTTGTAGCTTCTTCTCTCTTTTCCTTTTTTCTTTGCTTCTCTTCTGTTGCGCTCTTGGTTGCTTCTTGACTTGTACCATTTTTTGTTGATGCTACCTATTCTACTTTATTTTTATTATAAATCCATTGGCCTCGAATGCCTTATTGTATTTCTCCTTTTCCTTCCTTTTGGCCTCTTCTAGGATGATGTCTCATGTGATCAATGTATACAATTGTTACTTCATCTCTTTTCCCTTTTCTTCCTCCAACAGTCTCACCGTTTCTTTTTCTTTTTCATCTCTAATTTTTAAAGGGCTTCCTCAAATGACTTGGTTCCCTTGAAAATATCTTCTTGGGGTATTTCTTCATGTTGTATGGAATGCAATAACCCTATATATTTTAGATGAATTTCCACTATCTTTTTAGGGTCATAGTTCCTAGGATTTTCACACACAAAATTAGTTCCTTTAGGGCTTCTTCTTCCTTTTTGGCATGGGGAAAATTTGTTAGGGTTTGTGTCCCTATAGTTATAGGGAAATTTGGAAATATCTCTTTGAATTCTTGGACAACACAATTGTGATCCCAACCTCTACAACTTGGTAGGCTATCTCTCTGATTAGTAATTTCTAGGGGATGCATTTAGGGAGAAGTTGAGGAGTACCCATGCCATCAAAAATCCTTACATAATCATAGAATTTCCCAATAAACCAATCTCCAATTTCCCTAGTGGCCTACATGGATTTTGCATATATTCTTAGGGGGTTCTACGTATAATTGAGAGCATACATGGGTACACATAAATGCTCACATATTTCATACAAATGATTCCTTTATCTATCCTCCCATAATTGGAAATAGTAAACATGAATAGGGAATACACTAGGGTTCCATTCCCATCCCATCCTAGGAAAATTAATTGTAGCACATATATCATCAATTAAATAAGATGACATGTAAAAACTCGAGGTTTTAAGCATCAGATCTTTCCTTCTTGTTTTGAAGATGTCGATTGACAACAACTGTGCCCAATTGAAAACATGCCCATTTTTTGCTACATAGTGAGCCATAGGGGTCCATTCCCTCTTGAAATGTATGTTATTTTCCTTGTTGTACAACCTACATATCAGGGAATATAGAATCTTGTAGAGTTCCTTCATATTGTGTGTCAAAAACACTTTGTTTCCCTTTGGTGGAATAATTTCTTCGGAAATGGTTTCTTTACAGTGCCATTAATGTGTTTTAGAAGAATTTCTTCGGAAAATAGATTTTCCGAAAGAGGAGTCTCGAGAAGTCACGCCTTTAGAAAATATTTCTTCCGAAAAACCTATCGAAAGTTATAGTCTTTGAGAAACTAATATTTCAAAAATTTGATCTTTCGGGAAAAGCCGCATGAAAAACCAATTCTTTGGAAAGGTGATATTCCAACAAGCATTTCATAATAATATGTTATCGGAATGATGAGACTTCGAAAAGAGATATCTTCGGAAAGGAAAGTCTTTGGAAAATATGTCTCTTGGAAGAAACTCGCGTACATGATTATCTTTTGTTCCAATGGGGATTACATGAAGGAAAATTCCACATATCGAAATTCATTCTTCTAAATAAAATGTGTTGTGTGCATGGATGATTAAGTGCTCTTTATTGTTAGGTTAACCAATGAGATATGGTGCTTTTGTGAGAATAATGAAAATAGTGTGAATGGGTATCCAAGGAGCTAAACTATGTGTCTTTGACTCCAAATTCCTTTTCAAAAGCATTTGGACCAATCATCATTTGACATGAAGTTATGGTTTATAAGATATACATTAAGGAGGGCCCAGTTCGTATCAGTAAAATTCTATCGAGAGAATTCTTTCAGGAAAAAGGTTGTGCACCACACACTTTTTTTTTCGATGGGGTAATATCCGACAATGAAGAGTCTAAAGACCATTGGTATTTGGAATTAAGGATGTTACGACGACTTATACAAGGTAAAACTTGATGACAACTTTCCAATAAAGGGTATCTGATATCTTGTTGGATTTCAGACTTTGGGAAAAAGATAGCTAGTTACATGCTTGTTTCTCCTGAGTGGGAATTTCCAAGGAGTAAAGTTCCGACAACCCTTTAAGATTGGTCACATGAGTGCATGCGATTTGTTAGCCCGGGAGAGATTCCAAACGGAATTATAACCAATTTTCATTGAGGGAAGGGGCCAACGAAATTCTTAAGAAAACACAAGAGTCCTCTCATCAACATAAATATCTTTTTGATAATTTGAGATTGCATATATAGAATAGTAGTTTCTCTGCAAGTACCTAGCCAGAGAGAAAATATTTTTTCTTTAAGATTTGATAAGGGAACCCATTAGAATTATTTGGAATAGAGAATTTCAATGGGTAGTTGTGGGGGGCACAACAAGGGGTAAAGTATATGTGTCTAAATCTCAGGAGTTGAAAAATCTAGTGTTGATAGAAATGCACAGTGTACCCTATGTTGGGCATATAGGGTACCAAAATACCATTTCAACTGTAAGGGGCTAGTACTTTTGGCCATGAATTAAGAAAGAGGTGGCTGATTATATTTCCATATGTATAGAATGTCAAAAGGTAAAGGTTGAATATAGACATCCAATTGAATTGCTACAACCATTTTCCATTCTTGAGTGGAAGTCGAAAATTGTCACCATTGATTTCATTACTAAACTGCCTAGGACTATAAGGAAACATGATTCCATCATGGTAGTGGTGGATAAATTAACTAAGGCTTCCCACTTTATTCCATAGAATCTAACTCACAAGGAAACCAACATTGCAAAGATTTACAAGAGGGAAATTGCCACGCTACATGGTGTGCCTAAGGAAACTGTTTCTGACAAATATCCCAAGTTCAAATCAAATTCATGGAAGATATTATTTAAAGGATTTGGGACAATTTAAATTTTAGTAAATCTTATCACCCAGAGTCAAATGGAAAAATAGAGAGGACCAATCAGGTGATTGAAGATACGATAAGAATGTACATGATGGATAATCCATCCAAATGGGAAGAATATTTACATTTAGTTTAATTTGCATACAACAATGGGTATCAAGAATCTTTGAATATGAACCCATTTGAAGCATTGTATGGCAGGAAATGTAACACACTAGTGAGTTGGGATAACCCAGCTGATAGAGCCATCACTAGGCTAGAGTCTTAGAGAAATGGAAGAGAAGGTGGTGAAAATAAAATATAATTTGAGGCTACACAAGACAAGCATAAACATTATGCAGACAAAGGAATAACACACATAGAATTTAGAGTGGGAAAGCATGTTTTCTTAAAAGTGAAGGCTAACAAAAGTTAACTAAAATTGGGAACATGCCCAAAACTGGAAGCCATATATTGTGGACCATTTGAAATCCTAGAGAGGGTTGGCCCTATTCATACATGCTTTCAATGACTACATCCATGTGCATTCATAATGTGTTTGAATCTTTGCTTGATAAGTATGCACCTAATGCGAACTGTGTAATTGATTGGGCTATGATCTAGGTGGAGCACGAGGGTGACTTCTAGGTCTATCTAGTGCACATATTGGATAGGAAGGTCAGAGTTCTATGGAATTGAGCCATCAAAATGGTAAATGTCTAGTGGGCCTACTATGGTACTGAAGATGATACATATGATCATGAGGATGTCATGTGGGAAGAGTACCTGCAAGTTTTTGAATATTTGGAGGTTTTTAATTATACATTTGTATATAGTGCATTGAGGAAAATGCATAAATAAGGGGAAGGAGAATGTAATACTCCCAAAAATATCCCCATGTTGTAAATGTGTACATGTACATATGTTTGTATAGGTTGGTGAGCCAATATGATTTTTGGGCTAGAGTGCATGTGTATATATGTTTTGGGCCAAAGTGCATGTGTGATATTAGGTCGGACAACCTGTGCACTAAAAGGCCAGTGAACATGGCATTACAAATTGTAAATAACACCCATTATATTAATAAAATACATCACGACTGCAGACCAAGTTAGGAAAGATGGTATGGGGGGATATCACTCCAAGAGAGGGAAAGGGGGCTAAAGGATTGTAGAAAGGGGATTAAACCAAAGGGGATAATCCAAGTATTAAATTAATCCTAAGTCATATGCTAACTCCTCATGTCATGGTTTTATCCTAAGTTCCTAAGTAATTGGAGAAGTTCCCAAGTGGTGGTGAAGTGGTTATTTGAGTTCCACTTGTCAAAAGGTTGACATGCATATATAAAATTTGGTTTTAGTGGAAAAATCGTTCATTCCAATCATTCTCATCATTCATGCTATCATTGTCAGTTGGTCTGGGATATGGGGTGTGAGATAGTGAGCCATTGTAACCTATGACATTGTGAACCCTGTGAACCCTAGGTGGATTTGGGTGTACAATTATCCTTGGGTTTCCTTGGGTAAGGATGGAGCCATGTAGGAAGAATTTTTTGGGATAGGTTTCCGTATGTGTGAGGCTTGGAGGGTGCCCAAAGACTCCATTATATCCTGGAGACACATATCTCTAAGACTTCTTGGTTTGCATATGCTAGAGCCCTATAAGGGAAGTGGGACAAACCGAGTGAGTGTACTGTAGAGAAGGGGGTACACTTCCTTGGGTTGTGTAAGATGATAGGGAATGGGAGGCTATAGGTTGGAATTGTTTGTATGGTTTGGTACCTTGGCCTAGCCATTGTTGGTGTAGGCTGTGAGACCTTAGTTGTCTTTGGTAGTCTTTTCCTTGGTGGAGTCATAGCCCCATCTTTAGGGTGACCTAATGTTGAAAGTGCTAGAACAACAATGTCTATGGCTGGGTGGAAGGTCCGAGGTCTGCAGCTAGTTGGTGATTTCATAAAAGATAAATGTTATTTGTGTTATGATATTTTATGCTGAGTAATGTATATTTATATGTGCTTAATTATGTTATTCTATAAATGTTTATAATTATGCATGAAATTATATGTTTTTAGGATTGCATAAGCGTTTCATATGTAGGGCATATTATTATTGTTGGTATTAGAAGCCTGAACATGGGTATGGGTGTGTTATGGATTGGTTAGATTAGATCATATGGTTATAGGAGCCTTTTGGAAGAATGTGATGTTTTATTTAATGGTATGAGAGAACTAATGAGAAAGGATAAGGAAATTTTAAAACTTTCAGTATGACACAGGTTGAATTTTTGTGACATATGCCCAAAAGTGAGTCTAGGGTGTGTTACACCATTGGAGGATTTTTAAATCCCCCAATATAGGTATTTTAAAACCCTCTATTGATGGATTGAAAATAACAAATCCTTTCTCATTTTTATAGGTTTTGATGGAGCTGCAACTTCTAGTAGGTAAAATCCCTTCATCTCTTCCATGAAAGATGGTGAACTTGGTGCATGGAGATTCACCATTCAATTCTCTATCTAATGCCATAAATTTTCCTAGTTTTTTATTTCATACTATATTATTTATTTATTTTTTCTAAAACTTATATAAACTTTTTCTTCTCGTGAGTAGTGAAAACCCCCTAAAAAAAAATACATATCTTAAAAACTACAAAACAAAAATGTTATAAAAAATATGTGTGCACTGGATGGATGTTTTCTATTCTAAAAGGTATTTTTGGTTTTACATTTTATGTAAACAAGAGAAAAAAAACTATCCAGAACACAAAGGTGCATAAAATTTGATTAAAATATTAACTTTTTGAGCTTAAAAAGTAACAAAAAATATAATTTTGAGTTTTTTTAAAAAAGAGGCAATAATAAATTATGTGTGTAGATCATGTATATATATATATATATATTCAAAAATAATACATTGAACGATGGATTAAGTGCTGGGAACAAAATTCATTTAACTCTTCAATAAATTTGCAAGGACAAGCATTTAATTAAATGAAAATTTGACACATTAAACATCATTAATGGTTTTTGAAAATATGATTGTTAGAAAGAAAATACAATTACCTTCAAATTGTGATTTAACTCCACATCAAAATTCACAACATGCATATGAGTTTTGAGAGATTCAATTAAAAATATGTAAAATCTCAAATTTTCATAGCCACATTTCACTAAAAAGTATGACACATATTCATGAATTCACCCTCTTCCAAATTAAGATTAATGACCTCTTTGTAGTAAACCATTTTTTCATATTCTCAATCTCTTTGTAGCCCCATGGATTTTCTTTAAAGTTAGTTACAAAACCAAGTATTAGTCATGTTGGTATTTTGAAGGGGACCTTGTTCTACTACCCCTAGTAGCAAAGCTAGGAAGTGACATCCACCCTCTCTTTAGCCTCTAGTAATTTGTACTAGAGACTTTGAAGCTCCTATAGGAGTCCTCTCTTTCTTAAAGTTATCCAAGTACAATAAGCACCTTATCATAGCCATGCTTTCCACATGTGGAAGAACTGCCTCTAATATAAGGATAGGGTAGGGTGTATCGATTTTAATTCTAAGATTGTGTATTGCAAAACAATTCTAGATTTTCTCAATATTCCTCCAAGTCTCCCTAGAAATAATAAAACCCTAGATTTTGCAACCATATAGAATCACTAAGATAGAAAGCTTGTCACAGAGAAACTTCCCTTTTTCCCAAAACAAGAACTCAACTTCTCTACAATTATTTTCAAGACAATAAATACCTTTCCAACCTTCACTAATCCTTTTTTCCACAATATAGTTCTAGTTTAGCTTATGATGGATGTCAATTCCAAGATATTTATATAAAAATATTTATTCCAAGTTGTGTTTATTATAATTGCAGTAAGTGATATTTCTAAACTTGATGATCATTATATTTATTTTATCAATGTTCATAGTCATCCTAGAGTTAGTAAACAAATATTCAATAATTTGAAACTTCTTTCAGAGTTAGAAGGAAGAGTTTAGAAGGAAGATTTTATGGGTAAAATAACAATGCTATTTACCTAAATAAAAATTTCAAAGAACTTTTCATTTCCATGTACAATTCCACAATCAAAACAACTGCATGGAAAGAACAACAATTTCCCACAAACTATATATAGGAGGAATAAATATATTATGAATTGTCATACAAGGAGATTATGGATAACAAAACACCTTACAAATGACACATAACAAAGTAGTTACATAAAACAAATGTTATTTTTCAAATTATTTCAGTATTTTCGTGCCAAGATATAAAACAATTAATTGCCTCTAAATACCCATGCTCTTCAATTCTACACTAAAACTAAATTTCATTTCTATTTTGCCAAAAGTACTAGTGGACACATAATAGTAATAAGTGTTGCATGGCAGCGTAGTCCCTGGCAGTTTGGAATGGGAATAAATGCACTGCTATGGCGGGAGCGAGGGAGAATGATAAGCCTGAAGTAGTGGGTGGAAATCAAAACTACAGTGAACACATGGCAAGTAGCATGAAATACATGTGGTATCCATGCAGAAAATGAGTCGTGGAATTGTGCGACACGCCAGACATAAGACATTAGACTGCTACATGACTCCGAGAGTAATTCTGGAGCCCCAAAGATTCGGATTCCCAAATTCTCGAATTAGTTAATCATAATATTATATTAATATGGGGTTAACAAGTAATTAGTGAGAAAGTCACTTTGTGAGAAATTAGACAGCCATGAAAGAGAACAGATATCCCCATCACGTGTGATCAGGGGATCAAATTTTGCTAAAAAAATTTAAGTGCTCGAAATCACTTCAAATAGGATGAGAGCATAGGCCTCATCATTGCAAACCCAACGCAACTCGTTTGGGTTCAAACGGATGTCGGGAGAAAGAGATATCGTGTTCTGTTCAAATTTACAAATAGGCAAAAAAAGGTTGCTAACTGTACAGTCCGTACGGATGCTGACGTGGCAGGCCGTACGACACGTGGCAAGCCATACGACACATGGAAGGCTAGCATTCGAACAGTTGGTAGGTGACTTGGTATGTTTGACAGTGAATGGAATGACGACACGTGGCCCAGTTAATGGCCGCCACATGTCATCGATTATTTTGTTTAAAACTTATGTCGTTGGTCGGAGTCGATCCCGCGACCTCCGGGTAGGGGCAACGACTTGGCAAAGAGCCACCAACCGACGCGCCACCATTTTTTACTTATTATATATATGGCACAAAATATATTTAAGTTTGAATGTGCGGATGGTTTGGGCCGTGACCGGGCCGGGGCTTAGCCCCAGCCCTTGGTCGCGCGTTATATAACATATGACCCATAGATATAATGTATGGGCGCGCACGCGGTTAATGTTTCTTCCAACAGTTATTTCAACGACCGCCATTTGGCCTTTGACCATTGGCTTATGAAATAGGAGCCCATGTTTATGCTAGCGCGTGGTCGCATGGGTCAATATGACCTGGCCCTTGACGGTTAGGGGCTAGGTGCGTTCGTAACTGTCCTACAGTTTGCATGGTTCGCACGGTTGCATCCGGTGCTAGGTTTTTACTCTTAAATATGCGTGTGGGCTAGGTTGAGCCATGGAAGGTGTGTTTTGTAGATGCAGAGACAACAATCTTGAAGGGGAGACTTCAAAGAAGCCTATCTTCTTCATTTTTTGGCCAAACGAGGTGCTGAAAAAGCCCAGCTAGGGGTTTTTTGATGTTCTGAAGCCATAGGAACAGTCTATTTGGCATTTTTAACATTGTAAAACACATTTTTGAGCACTTTGATCAAATAATACAAATGATTGATTGGAAGCTGGACCAGGAGATGTAACCCAAGAGAGGGGTGAACTCCTTTATCATTTGCTGTGTTATGTGTTTTATGTTCATTGATTATGCTGTTGTTTATATGTATCTTGAATGAGTAAATCCTATTAAAGATGTGTTGCAAAGTTGATCCATTTGATTTTTAACACACAAATTTAACTTGCAAATATTTTCAAGAATACAAGTCTTCTTCATTTTTAGATCAAGTTGGTATCAGAGCATTGGTTTTTGAAGACTTCATTATTTGCAAGTGTTTTGTTTTCTGATGCTCACAAGGTTGAAACTCACAAGAGGAGAAGGTCAACTTGTAGAGCCAAGTTCTCATCCATCAAGGAGGAAACATATACCATCACCACAAGTTTCAAGGAGGCATTCACCAAGTATGGCTCATGAAGAGAGTCATGAACAGGTTCCTGCAGAAGATGAATATCTCAGAAAAGTTGTCATGGAAATGAGAGAGATGATGAAGATCTTGATAGAAAGGATTACAAGGTTGCAAGGTGAATTCTCTAACCCTTCAAAGCATAAGGGGGACAATGGTGATAAAACTCCAAATGGAAATGGAAGGAATGGTGCTTCTCCACCACCCTCTCCTCCATCTTCTTCTTCTTCTTCTACCAATTCAAGACCTCTTCCGAATTCTCCAAAGGGACATGGTAAAACTCCTTCACAAATTCCTTCATTAAAGATTGATATTAAATTCGAATTGCCAATATACAATGGAGAAGTTAATGCTGATAAATTAAGTAACTGGATTCGTCAGATTGAGGTATATTGTAGGATACAAAAAATTCAAGACGATGAAACCAAAATTCATCTTGCTTCTTTAAGATTGGATAGTGCAACACTCATTTGGTGGGAATCCAAGACTAGGGTGGACATGAAGAAGCATGGTAAAATTTTAACCTCTTGGAATGATTTTATTGTTGCAATTAAAAGACAATTTTACCCATTGGCATATAAGCAAAAGGCTACTATGGATTGGCAAAAT
>JZKD02S0189163.1:1539133-1557975 GCA_000966675.3 Picea glauca | reverse complement strand
GCGGGCCCCGCTTTCTATCGTGTCACTGTCTGAGTTGTCCTCCCCGTTGCCACCTATTCTCCACCTACCGTTACCCTTTTCCCCCGTCATCTGTCCAACTTCCCTGTTTCCATCTACATGGCCCCTCCTCAGCTCATCACCCTCTTGTCTCCTGCCATGTGTCCCTCTCACTCCCAGTCACCTCCACCTGTATTATCATCCCTTTTACTCTGTGTCCACTTGTACCCCCGCACTCCACACACCTTCCTCCTCCTTCCTATTCAGACCACGTGGCATTCCTCAGCTTATGTCACAACTCCCGTTTCCTCTCCATCACCTCCATAATGTTGATTCCATTTCTCCCATCATACCCTTTTTCACATCCTCCATAGGGGTCCCTCGCAGCAGTCCAACGAAGCAACATTCAAAGAGAGACCGTTCAGTTGATCCAGGTGGAACCATTAGGAAACCTCCATGTCCTAGAAGGGATATTTGACCGAATATGTGCCCAGTCCCAAGAAAGTGGTTATTGTGGTTGCTGGTGGTGGTTGAGCATCATCTCCACCGTAAAAGGAAAGTCCAGCAAAAAACTAAAGCTGGTCGATTCATCTGTAGCAGGTCAGTCCAAAATCTGATAGCGTCCGTCTTGGGTGCACGAATGGCCAGAGTCTGGATGGACATACTATCAGAAGACATGCAGAAACAATGTTTTTAATGCAGCGTCTTGTTTTTGCTGATGTTGTTGTTTTGAGTATATGTAGGTGTTTTCTCCATTTTTGTAAGCATCGATGGTAGAGTGAAGCTCCCGAATGTAAAGTTTTAGTAGATGTCTCTAGTTCTTTGGTTATGCATCTGTATGTAAGATTTCTTATTTAATGACAGACAATTTTCTTAGCCCATCTAGTTTTCATCTCATACCGAGGGAGCTCATGATTGACTGATTCACATGAATTATTGCAATTATGTTACGATAAAGGATTTATTGTTGCATTGTTGTATTCTCCGGTTTTCTGCATTTGAATGTAAGAAGATCTTGCGTTTAGATGTTTTCTCCTATAGTCTATTAGAAACCTGATGTTTACGACAGACCTTTGCAGTTCTCTTATACAAGTCTTCCCCCTACTCACCCTTACTACAACTCACTGTCTGAAGTTTATCTAAGACCTCACTTGCCCATGCATGCCTGGCCTAGTTTCAGAGTTAGAACAACATTGTTTTGAGTTAAATTCCATTCGATCACCCCTTTTTATAAACAAATCGTGACATAAATTGATGGGTGTCGGGCTCTGCTCCTGCTTCAATCCAGGAGTGACTTCCATCGCCAACAATTCTGGCATCGTTTCCAGGGACGAAATTGAAGGTTTTCCCTTGGTAGAACGACATTGAGCCTCTGATCCTGAAGGTGCATCAGGCATCAAAGCCCTTAAAGATTACTACTATGCACTTGGAAACTCCACTGGGGAGAATCCAAGGTTTCCACATCACTGTTTCAGCTGTGGCTACTATTAACACGCCTGAAAGCTGACCTAGAGGAGCTTTCTCGAGAAGGTTTCAGCAGCTGCTTTCTCAGCCTGTGAAGCTTCCTAGGGTAACAAGAATCTAAGATATGGACTTTGATGGTGAAAAAAGACTAGGCACATTCGAAGCTGCGCATCTTTCACCTGGCAACTCCATGATTCGAGGGTCGATTGGCGACTCCACTGGTTCGGAATGGAGAAAATCTTAGCTCGAAGGTTTGCTCCTTTTAATTTTTCTACTATTCCTGGTTTTCCTAATGTTGTCCCTTCTCCGAATGAATGGGGTGATTATTTGCCCATATTTGGAAAACGTGAAGAGGACAACCCTGCTCAACACCTCAGTGAGTTTCATGAACTCATGCATCAGTGGGAGATACATCATGAGGATGTATTACTGAAAATGTTCATGTTCTCGTTAGCAGGGGATGCTCCTAAATGGTATCATTCTTTACCCCCTGCTAGCATTTCTTCACTCAGTGAATTCCATGTAGCCTTCACTGCCTATTGTCAGGAGCTTTATCCCTCTGAGTTGATTTTCATAGCTGTTGTGAGGGATACTACAATGAATGTATACATGATAGAGCTGTTTCTTATGTAGGATATGAGGATGATCCTGATGACCTGGATCAGAAATCAGTCCTTTCTCCTCCCCATTCGTCTACCTCGGGCGGAGTTATGGAGTTGGTAAAATCTATCGCTACTAGACTAGACAGGTGGGAAGCTGAGCGATGTGCAGAGGATTTTCCACCCTTTGAAGAAGATGCTCTGAGTGAACTGATAGAGCAGGCGAAATCTCTCACTACCCAACGTGCAAAATTGGAATGTGATGGAAACGAAGAGGATTTTCTAGTCTTCGAGGCAGATGATCTAAGCAACTCTTTTGAAGAGATTATCGAAGATTTCTTAGATGCGTTAGCATCTTCCCCCGATGAGCCTGCTGTCTCAGAATTAAAAAAAGAATCCATTGTGGAAGAGGATTGTTATTTCTTCCTTCACGAGATTTCCCATGATGATTTACATTTGGGATTGAAAGGAAGGATCGGGAGACCATTCCCTTTTTACAAGATGGTTAAGTACATGAAGAAGACGAGGAAGAACCAGAAGAGAAGCTAAGCGCACATTTATTTTCCTATCTAGAGCCAGTCAACGAGCAGCCACCGCCTGAGATCAGTGACCCTACGACAGTTGTCCACTCACCTGTTCTTGTCAGAGATATTCATCCACATGGGAACAAATGCGTAGCAGAGGAGGCTTCCTGTCGCCAATTTTCTGAAATTCGCCACTCATTCTATGACCCTGTCAGCGAATACATGGAGTGGCATGTCCTTTATGCCTTGGAGCCACCCTATTTCATATCAACTTCAACCTCTGAGGAGAAGTTGAAGAGTGTAGTCGTTCTTCTGTCACGGTTACACCATCTGCCAATGATCATCGACAGAAGGAAGGAGCTTCTATCCAGGAAGCTGCTTGAATGGATATGGTCGAAGTCTTCTTTCACCTAGCCCCATGTAAAATATTTTATTAGCATTAGGACTGTATATAAATAAGCTCCTTTGAGCATGTAGCTTTGCTTGCTTTGCTTTACTTTTTGGCCTATATTTTCAGAAGAGGGATGTTTTGAGCTTGACTCCATAGCCCAATAGCAAGGCATTGGAACTGCAAAATGAGTTCTTAAAGCATCACAGGGACGACTCTATCCCCCATGGAGCCTAATGTTAGCAACATTTATTGTATAGGGGTGTTTTCCTCTCCGATTTTAGGCCTCTAGTGTAAATGCATAGAAGTGGGGTTTTGAAAACCGGTCAGATGAGTTTTATTCAAAGTCTGTAGCCATAAGCGCTGAGCGTAGCTCACAAAAGAAGTCCATTTCAAGCTTAAATCAAGAGAGCGAGGAGTCTGATTTAAACGACAAAGATCAAGCGACGAAGTAGATCAACGGTCATAGATATTTCGGGGCTACCAAGTTACCCGATATATAGCGTCAGAGAAAGTGCCTATATCTCAAGACTAAATCTGGGTCATCCGATCCAGTGATGCATGGTGCAAGATCTAGTCACGTCGGCATATTGGCATTCGGGAGTTCGAAGGGTAAAAGTCCCTTGTCATCTCACATCTTGAAACCCCGAACCCTAAAACGCCGATAAGCGCCTTTGAAGCTAAGCCTATGGTCCTAGCACTCGATCATGTCGAGCGAGCCTGGTAATAGAGTCAACCCTCTTCCAACATCAAATACCATCTCGACCATTCCTATGGAGGACACGCGGTGTACATCTGTGCTTTCGAGGTTTGGTCAATCGAGATTTTGAGGAAAATTGCATCGTGAACCCCCGGTGCTAGGAATCCCGAAAGAATCGGGACCGTCCATCTGAAGGACACACAACACAATAGATGAGCCACAAGTGGGGCCCTTCGGGATTTTCATGTTAAAAGCGCCAAGGTCATCTCAGCTTTTCATCGATCAGCGAGGCTCGGGCACATTTAATTTAAAGAGGGCACATATCTGGATGGTCGTGATCCAATCACTCAAATTTACGGACAAGGTCCAATTCCACACTCTCTCTGTCATTCTGGCTTTAACGAGCGAGGGGGGGGGGGTCTGGAATTGGAGATAATGTATGCGCGCATCTGGATGGCCCAAGTATCGACACTTAGATCTACAGTCTGTATTGAATTCTGTACCCCCCCCCAATCGGTTCTACCTTTAATGGAGGGGGGGGTCCGGAATGGAATTTCACTCTAGCGGGCCCCCCTTTTTGTCGTGTCACTGTCTGAGTCATCCTCCCCATTTCCACCTATTCTCTACCTACTACCACCCTCTTCCCTCATCATCTGTCCAACTTCCCTCTTTCCATCCACATGGCCCCTCCTCAGCTCATTTCCCTCTCATCTCCTGCCATGTGTCCCTCTCACTCCCAGTCACCTCCACCTGTATGATCATCCCTTTTACTTCGTGTCCACCTGTACCCCCGCACTCCACACACCTTCCTCCTCTTTCCTATTCAGACCGTGTGGCATTCCTCATCTTATGTCACAGCTCCCGTTTCCTCTCCATCACCTCCACAGTGTTGATGACATCGCTCCCATCATAGCCTTTTTCACATCCGCCATAGGGGTCCCTCGCAGTAGTCCAGCGAAGTAGCATTCAAAGAGAGACCGTTCAACTGATCCAGGTGGCACCATTATGAGACCTCCATGTCCCAGAAGGGAGATTTGACCGAAGCTGTGCCCAGTCCCAAGAAAGAGGTTATTCTGGTTGTTGCTGGTGGTTGAGCATCATCTCCGCCATAAAATGAAAGTCCAGCAAAGGACTAAAGCTGGTCAATTCATCTACAGCAGGACAGTCTGAAATCTGATAGCATCCGTCTTGGGTGCACGATCGGCCAGAGTATGCATGCACAGACTGTCAGAAGACATGCAGACAGAATTTTTTTAATGCAACGTCTTGTTTTTGCTGCTGTTGTTGTTTTGAGTATATGTAGGCATTTTCTCCATTTGTGTAAGCATCGATGGTAGAGCGAAGCTCCCGAATATAAAGTTTTAGTAGACGTCTCTAGTTGTTTGGTTATGCATCTGTATGTAAGATTTCTTGTTTAATGACAGACAATTTTCTTATCCCATCTAGTTTTCATCTCATACCGAGGGAGCTCATGATTGAATAATTCACATGAATTATTGCAATTATGTTACGATAAAGGATTTATTGTTGCATTGTTGTATTCTCTGATTTTCTGCGTTTGAATGTAAAAAGATCTTGCGTTTAGATGTTTTCTCCTACAGTATGTTAGAAACCTGATGTTTACGACAGACCTTTGCAGTTCTCTTATACAAGTCTCCCCCCTACTCACCCTTACTACAACTCACTGTCTAAATTTTATCTAGGACCTCACTTGCCCATGCATGCCTGGCCTAGTTTTGGAGTTAGAACAACATTGTTTTGAGTTAACTTCCATTTGATCACCCCTTTTTATAAACAAATCGCGACATAAACTGATGGGCGTCGGGCTCTGCTCCTACTGCAATCCAGGAGTGAATTCCATCGCCAATAGGTTCTCACTTGATTCTTCTTCTCCAACTCGCTAACACTACCATGGTCCCACAAGCTACGCCTGTTTCTATCGGAAATACGATTATCACCCAAGATCCTATTGGAACACTACTTCCGCTTAGATCAAATCCATCACTTCCCCCTGGGTATAATGATTTAAATACTTCCATTGTTAATCCTACCCAGAATCCATCCGGAGGGTCTAATATTTTTGTTCCTCCTGGGTATAATGCTTCTAGTCATTGTTTTCCTACACCTGCCTAGGTTCTCTCCGGAGGGCCTCAAATTCCTCTTCCACCTTCACCTGGAGGATCTAATCATCCTAGCATTAGTAGCTCCAATCAATTTGGAGGAACAAGTCATATCGTCACTTCTAGTTTTCAAATTCCTGTTGGAGCGCAACCTCAAGTTAGGGGGCAACCTCAAGTTTGAGGCGATAACCTAGTTTATGGATAAAATATACTTGGATTACAATCTCAAACTTGGAATATTTCTTTCCAAGGTAATCAACAACTGCCTGGGGGGTCACTTCCCGAAGTTAATTCTTTTGTACCCCCTCATCTCAGGCAACCGTATCCAGGATCTATAAATCCTACTTGGGGTCAAAATTTTCATTCTAATGCTCCTTTCCAAAGAAGATTACCTAATCAACCAATTCCTGTTGGCTATTCGACTCAAAATCCTCCACCACCGAATTTTTCAGGACTATCTAACTATCTACAGACTACTTATGGTCCTACTGGTATACCTACAAAACTACCTCCTCAAAATTATCAGTTTCCTCAAGTGAATAGACAGTTGCCCTTTATTTCTACTTTGAATTTACCAGATCTCTCTAGGATTTTGAATGATCCTATTTTTCATTCTTCTTATTGGCCCATCATACTGTCCAAATTACCATAAGACATTCCTAAGTTTGACGACCGATCAGGAGAAGACCCAAATAATCACATCATAACATTCCATCTTTGGTGTTCATCTAACTCATTTATGGATGACTCTATAAGATTACGTCTTTTCCAACGAACTCTTACGAGTTTGACAACCAAATGGTACATTGAGTTACCGCGAGGATTATTTAATGACTTCAATACCTTAGCTATGGAATTATTAATTCATTACCAATTTCCAATATGATATGAGACATGAATTGAAATTTTGAGTTCGTTTAAACAATCATCTTCTACTCACATTTCCAATCATATTCATGAGTGGAGGAGGAGAAGACGCTTAATCAAAGTTCCTCTTCCTGATCAATTATTGGATGAGTGGTTTACCAAATCACTCATTGGTCCTATAGCCTGTGATGTTTCCATGGGTGGTTTCGTCACTGAAGAACAGATGAATAGTCGTGATCAATATCTGGATCTTGTTTATTAACAAATGGGCACACTATATGACTTGATCCCTGATGCTCCTCCTCCATCTACAAATCCTACCCCAACATCTCCAATAGATTCTCATGTTGTTGATGGCATGATTGACACTTTTCATGTTGAGACTCAGTATAAACAATCCAGTCATGCCAATCCAAAGTATTCTACTTCTAATGTACAAAATACTCCTAATCCAACTCCTTCCCCCAATAAAACCTATGAAGTTAATTCAGTTCAATCTACACCTACCGGTAAAAGTCAAAATAAAAAGAAAGGGAAGGGTAGGAATAAGGAGGACAAAAATAATAATCAACAATATGAGAAATCCAAAACACAACCTGTTAATGACAAAGAGAAGTGTAAACCTCGTTATCCTTGCCTTATCTATGGTGATGATCATTATATGAAAGATTGTCCATGACGTGTCGAGGTTACTAAGTTCATACAAGAGACTAGAACACCTCCTACACCTACCATCTTGTCACAACCATTTCTTTCTCAACAACAGGCCCAATTGGTCATTCCTGACCAACCTTCTCCCTCTACCATCTATTATGTACTTATGTGTACTGGTTCCTACAAGAAGCATGAAGTTGTCGTTGAAACTGAAGCCAAAGATTATTCTCCTTCGCAGGAGAAAGTTGCTGATACACCACCTCTGTTGGTTCAACCTCCTCCACCAAATTCACCTCCAAACGGTCCTCTTGATCTCAAATGACTGGGCCTAGATACGGTTCTTCGTCCTCCTCCCAAGGGTGTTGTTCAAAATTCCTCATTTAATACTCACACACATGCTGCCCAAAACTACAGTATTGTAGAAGATCTTGCGCAAGCACCATCTGCGATGTTAGCTCTCGAAGTCCTTCAAAGTTGTCCTACTCAATGGAAGGTGCTATTAAAGGCTATTGGTAGAATTGATCCTACCGATGCCAATTTGTTAATATTTGACTTGGAAGATCATATTCCAAGGCTTCCTCCTCAATTAGCATTTCAGATACAAGTTGTTTTGGAAAATAAGAATATTTGTTGAACCATTATTGACAAAGAAGAATCGACTTGCATTATGTCCACTACTTTTTGGAAATCCATTGGCTCTCCTTCCCTTACCGAGTCACACAATACTCTTAAAGCTTTTAATGGTACATGATTTAAACCTAATGGTGCTCTTCCTTCATTTTCTATTACGTTAGAAGGTAAATAAGTTAATGTTGAGGTTGAGGTCTTTGATGCACCTCTTGATTACAACATTCTAATTGGCCGTAGATGGATTGACTCCATGGGCGAAGTTGTTTCTACTCTTTTCTATGTGTTACGTTTCCCACACCAAGGAAAAGTGGTTATTGTTTATAAACTAGCCTTCTTTAATTCTAATTCACGTGCTATCAATGTGCCTTTTATTTTGAAAACACCTCCCAATTATGAGAATGTCGGCCTCGGTCTTTTAAAAGATTCAACGTTAATGGGTACATTCCCCATTCCACCGCCTGATATACCTACTCCTTTTTTCACCTCGATTAACATGATATCATCTTCTGTTAGTGAAACCTATGAGTCTTATGACCTCTGCATAGTACCTAGCCCCGACGATTGTCTTCGATATGACGACCAAATGCCTTTAAGTCCAATAGAATCATATTATCAAGCTATTTAATCGACAACTCCTTCTCCTCCTTCTCTATGTGATACATATCCTGATCCATTTCATGTGATATTTCCTAGTGATGAGATGATTATGATAGTCATGTCTATGGAAGATACTCCATGGGACGATGGGAATCATTGTTCTATTTTCTTCCTAAAACCTAAGACCATAGGGAGTTACCAATGGATTTCAAATCCTTCTACCATTGTTGTTATTTCCTATGTTCCTGAATCAACAGATGATGTTTTGTATAAAGGGAACTTGGGTAATATTTCACCTACCGTCCCTCTTGACATATCGATTAAACTCAGAGTTGTGGAAAATATTCATATCGGTTTCTCATGTTCTACTGATGAGGCCCATAGTTTTAAATCTCTTTTCCAAGAATTTTGTGACGTTTTTGCCTGGAGTTATGAAGATATATCTAGTATTGATCCTGATATTGTTGTGCATGAGATAAAGACTTACCCAGATGATAAACCCATTCGGCAGAGACTTTGCCCAATACATCCATGTAAAGTTGTTGCTATTAAGCTTGAAGTTGAAAAAATTCTTAAATATGGATTTGTCTATCCTATGGCTTTGACTGATTGAGTGTCCAATCTTGTTCTGGTTACTAAGAAACAAGGCACGGTCTGCGTTTGTGTAGATTATAGGGATATAAACAAAGATTGTCCTAAAGACAACTATCCAACCTCGTTCGTTGACCAGATTGTTGACGACTATGCTGGGAGTGAAATATTCTCCTTAATGGATGGTTTCTCTGGCTATAATCAAATCAATATTTTTCTTGCAGATCAACATAAGATTGCTTTTATTTTCCCTTGGGGAACCTTCACATACCGAAAACTACCTTTTGGTCTCAAAAATGATGGTGCGACTTTTCAGCATGCTATGTCTTACGTTTTTCATGACATTAAGAACATTGTACAACCCTATCTAGACGATCTACCAATGCATTCTATGCATCGTCAAGATCACTCAACACATCTACGGGCCATTTTCATACGCTATCGTTATTATCGCATACGATTGAATCCATAAAAATGTGTTTTTTGTGTGGAGTCTGGACGACTTCTTGGTTATATCGTGTCTATACATGGGATTAGCATAGACCCCTTGAAGGTTGAGGCTATTCTCAATTTACCGCCTCCTTCCACACTTCACCAACTCCAAAGTTTGCAAGGGAAGGAATTTTTTTTATGTTGATTCATTCCCAACTACGTTGAATTAACGAAAGGATTTTCTCAGCTTCTTAAGAAAGGTTACAATTTTGTTTGGGATGAAACTACCAAGAAATACTTTGAAGCTTTGAAAATCACCTTAACCTGTACACCACTTCTGTTTCCACCCGATTATAGTCAAGATTATTTCCTATACTTAGCTGCTTCAGACTCTACCATTGTTATGGTTCTAGTCCAAGAGGATGATTCACATGATGAAAATGTTATATACTACTTGATTCGGAGTCTCACAACCATCGAAACCAAATATTTACATGTGGAGAAACTGGCCTTGGAAACTGTTCAAGTTGTTCAACGTTTTCGTCACTACATCTTATTACGCAGAACCACAATTATTTCTGATTGCAACCCCATGCAACACATCCTTACTAGAAAATTGTTGGGGGGAAATTACTCTAAATGGATAGTTATTCTCCAAGAGTTTGATTTGGAGTTTGAACACACAAAATCAAAGAAATCTTTGGTTTTTTCCGAATTGATATGTGACCTTCCCTCTACTGAAACAGAAACTGTGGCAGAGGATTCCTTACATGATGAATCTCTCTTTCTGATTAGTTCTGACGACATATGGTATGGAGATATTATCATTTATCTCCAAACCCAAACTTTCTGGCTTGATCTTTCTAGTACAGATCGTCATCAAAATAGGTATCAATCCCATCAATACATTATCCTTGGCGATACCCTTTAGCACAATGGTATTAATTCCATATTTCGACAATGTCTCACCTATGATGAAGATGAGAAAGATTTGAATGACTATCAATCTGGAGCATGTGGCGGTCATATGTCTGGGTATGCCATTTCCCAAAATATCTTACGAGATGGTTATTTCTGGCCTTCATTATTTAAGGATTTCATTACGGTCGTCCAGAAATGCCACACTTGTCAAAATTACAACAATAAGATTCGATATAACCCTGCTCCTCTTCACCTTGTATTTTCCATTGGTCCATTCGCTAAATGGAGAATTGACTTCATGACATGTAACCCTCACTCGGGCGGGGGGCATAGATACATCATCATGGATGTGGATTATTTTACTAAATGGGCCAAGGTGATGCCTACATTTGATAATACCAGGAAAAATGCAGCGTTATTCATATTCAATCATATCATTACTAGGTTTGGTGTCCCTCAGGCCATCATGACTAATCACGATAGTCATTTTCACAATTTCATGATGTCTGAACTTACCGAGAAGTTGGGTCTTCAACATGAAAAATCATCCCCCCATTATCCACAGGTCAATGGCCAGGTTGAAGAAATCAACAAAGTACTCACTACTATCGTGGATGGTAGGAATTCACAAGTCAAGTTGGAACATGATGCTCTTCTCTACATTATGGGCCTATCAAAAATCTGTTAAGTCTGCCATGGGGTTCACACCTTTCCAATTAGTATATTGAAGAAATTTTTCCAATTGAATGTGAAATCCCATCTTTGAAACTAGCTGTTGAACTTCTCCTTAACACCTCAGCTGAAGAGGAACGTCTTTTGTATCTGATGCAATTAGATGAAACCCTTTGTGATGCTGCCTTAGTTATTGAAACTCAGAAAAAGCGTGTCAAAGCTCAATATGACAAGCACGTAAAAGCTCAATATGACAAGCACGTAAAAGCTCAATATGACAAGCATGTCAAACCACACATATTTTCTAAGGGTGATCTGGTTCTCCTTTAGGAACAAGATCGTGATTTACTATGGGCCAGTAAATTCAAGCCCATGTTGCAGGGTCCTTACATTGTGAAATGAGTGTTGGAGAAAGGGGCTTATGAGCTGGTATATTATGATGGAATTCCTTTGAGTGAACCCAGAAATGGGCTTTACTTGAAGAAGTATTATGCTTAAATCATTTTTGCATGAGTGTTGTGTATTTTTAGTGTATCATACTCTTATGTGCTTTTTCATTTTCTTGGTTCTGCCTTTCAACTACTTACCTTGCATTGTGCTTGGTTTCCAGATGTTGGTGTCTTCGCTACTCTATATCGGCTTCGTTGATGGCGCTAGCCGTACTCAAAACTTAGCATCTACTACTTGGGCACTCTATGCACCTATGGATGAATTGATTAGTCTACATGGTGTTTGCCTTGGTCATGCAACTAATAATATTGTGGAATACAGTGCAGTTATCAAGTTGTTAACTAAAGTCGTTTCACTTGGAATCTGTCATCTTATTGTATGACTTGATTCACAATTAGTAGTACTACAATTGAGTAACATTTATTCCATCCGAAGTTGTAGCGCACCCTTTCAGCTACCATGGCTTAATTGCTAATAAAGGAAGACTATAACACCAATTTATATGTGATTCGTACAAGTATTATATGATCCATATGCTTTCAACAATTAGACACATTTAATCTCAGAGTAAACATATTATCTACTGCTATAATTAACAATTCATAACGTTTCATAATAATTCATATACACAGCGGAAATCATGATAACATAAGTAGCACAGTCCCGCAAAACATGATTAGGGCATAATCATACACTTATCTTTTAACAGTGGTAGATTCCACCAACCAAGTGCAGGCCTTTCATGAACCTCCCAGCATTAGACCACACTGCTCATCAGCTCAGCAGTGGGTCACCCTCGAGATGGGACTAAGCTCCACCCCAAGGCAAGGAATCCTAGGCTAGGTTGAGGTTACAGGGAAAACAACACATAAAATCTGGAAGGATTCTTCCCAGGATGCCATCTTACGCCCACTACTACCAGACTCTCATTCCCCACATGCCTATTACACCTGGGAGTATACACCTTCAAAAGCACATTCCATCGGTGCTAACCTCCCTCTCTGGGTCTCAGCAACATGCCAGATCAGGAAGTCTCAGAGCCTAAAGCTGGTGCTGGACACTCTCTGGAAGAAACCTCTTCCAACAACATCCACCTCCCTCACCTAGAGAGAGATCACACACAGGTTCAATCATAACTCGCACTGGCCATCAAGCCACACACAGACCAGCTCTGCGTGTTCACCATAACCAACTCGAAATACAAACACGGTCTCTCAAACAGGCTCAACAATGGTTTGAGGCCTCACAGGAATGTGTGACGAGTAACTCCTGCAGGGGTCGACACAGACTCTATGACTCAGAATAGAGGGTGAGACCGGCTCTTCAGAACAACACAGGTTTTCCCACTAGTTCAACAATGGCAGAATGGTTCAGGGTCTTAGCTTTGGAACAAAGCCTCCACGCATAGGTTCGATCAGTTGGACAGAGGATGTGAACGGACTATCAAAGACAATACGGGGTTCTCGACTCTCAGAAATGCACGAGGTATTATTGCAGAGGTTGGGTTGGTCATACTGTTCAACGCTCCCTACACGCTTAGGTAGTTGGGTGGAATGGAGGAGAGCCCCCTTCACGGCTTACCTCATCTGTTTTATTTCCATGCACTAGGGCGAACACTTGTCACCCTTGGAACTGCATGCGTTCCATCAACATGCATTCCCTTTGCATGATTTCCCTTGCCAGGAACTTAGGATAAAAGTAAAACATAAAATGCACATGTTTTTTGGAATAATAGTAAAATATTATTCCCAGGCTTAAGCCCCCCATAGGCTTAGCCCCTAGGCTCAATACTTAGCCCCTTTTCCCACCTTCCAGCCCCTAATTCTTTGCCCACTCTATGGATGCTTAGTCCCCCTTCACTCATTCATCGTGGTCGGTCTGCACATGGTGGTGTTTATATTTTATTAATTGTTCTGCATGATTACATATGCAACAACAGGCTCTTAGCCTTCAATACTTAGGCTCCCTGGCCTAACAACACATAAGCCTCCAGCTTATAAGAACTCGGCTCACTAGAAAATAAATTATAATTACAATTCCTTTCAAATGATGGTTTACTACGTGGCTCGGCCTTGGGGACACTACAATCCCCCTCCCTTTATTTTTGCACTATCCTCAGTGCAACTTACACTGTCTCTGCAAGCCTTTCAAAATTTTCAAAAAGATGCGGGTACTCTACCTGCATAACCTCTTCATGCTCCCATGTCACGTCCTCGGGACTGTACCAGGTCCACTGGACCTTTACAATATTTATGGTTCGATTCCGGAGCTGTTTGCTTTTCCTGTCCAATATGCGCACAAGATGCACTTGTAGGACACCTTCTGGTTCCACCTGAATCATATTCCAATCGATAACATGATTAGAATCAGGTACATATTTCTTAAGCAGTGAAACATGAAACACATTATGTACAGTCATAGATGCAGGTAATGCAAGAATGTATGCAACCGGCCTAATCCTTTCCAGGATCTCAAATGGCCCACAAAATCTTGCTGCCAATTTGGCGCAACTTCCCAGCTTCAGGGAACTCCTGTTAGTTTTCACTTTCAGGAAAACATGGTCACCCACTTTGAATTCTCTATGGGTTCTGTTACTATCAGCATAACTTTTCTGTGTGCCTTGGGCAACTTTTAGATTATGTTTAATTCTTATCATTTGGTCTTCCATCTCCTTGAGTAGATGAGGCCCAACTACTACTCTGTCAGCTAGATTATCCTAGCTCATTGGAGTGTTGCATTTTATTCCATAGAGCGCTTTGAATGGGCTCATCTTCAATGATGCATGATACCCATTATTGTAGGCAAATTCTACCAAATGCAGGTAGTCTTCCCACCTTGATGGGTTATCCATCACATACATTCTCAGCATGTCTTCTATTACTCTGTTCACTCTCTTTGTCTATCCATCAGACTCGGGATGATATGCTGTACTA
Source organism: Picea glauca (assembly GCA_000966675.3). Lineage (NCBI taxonomy): Eukaryota > Viridiplantae > Streptophyta > Pinopsida > Pinales > Pinaceae > Picea > Picea glauca. The sequence continues at coordinate 1,543,436 of JZKD02S0189163.1, read as the reverse complement.
AAGTTCAGATTCGTTTCGAATCCCTTAAACAGTCCTTTCCAGAAATTCGAGGTGAATTTCGGGTCCCTATCAGATACAATTGTCTTAGGAATTCCATGCAAGCGTGCAACTTCTTTTAAAAGGATATCAACAACATCAGCTTCCCTGTGGGTGGTTTTCAGTGGAATAAAATGGGCAGCTTTAGTAAGCTTGTCCACCACCACCATGATTGAATCATGCTGCTTCCTTGTTCTAGGTAGTCCGGTGATGAAATCGATTGTTACCATGTCCCATTTCTATTCAGGAATAGGTAAAGGCTGCAACAACCTTGCTGGGTGCCTATGCTCAGCCTTAACCTTTTGGCACTCCATACATCTGGCGATGTATTCAACGATTTCTTTCTTCAAACCCAGCCAAAAATAATGGCCTTTGACTGCTGCCATAGTCTTCTGATATCCAGGATGTCCAGCATAAGCCACGTTATGCATCTCCTTTAGAATTGCCAGCTTCAATTCTTGGACATTGGATACATACACTCTATTTTTGTATAGAAGTAAACCATCATCTCCCAAGGTGTAACTTTCCTTGGACTGTGTTTCTTCACACTGCTGTATCTTTGCTACAAGACCTTTGTACTGCAAATCAGTATTTGCAGCTTCCAAAATTCTGTCTTTCATCTCAGTTCGGTACATGGTAATGGCTGTAGCATGTAATTCGTGCACTTTTCTGCTAAGTGCATCAGCCACCTTATTTTCTTTCTCGTTGATATGCTTGATATCAAAGTCATATTTGCACAGAAACTCCAACCATCTGATTTTCCTGGCATTTAAGGTCGGCTGATCAAATAAATACTTTAGACCGTTATGGTCTGTTCTCAACTTGAATCTCTTTCCCATGAGGTAATGTATCCATTTCCTCAAGGTGTGGATGATTGCTGCCAGCTCTAAATCGTGAGTGGAATAATTCTTCTCACGTTCCTTCAACTTTCGGGATTCATAACAAACTACAAATCCCTCTTGGCTGAGAACTCCTCTCAGCCCCTCCTTACATGCATCTGTGCACACTACGTAATCCTTATTTGGATCTGCGATCTTCATTATTGGAGCACTAGTTAGCAGTTGCTTCAATTGCTGGAAGCTGCTCTCACATTCTTCAGTCCACTAGAACTTCTTCTCCTTCCTTTGCAAGGAAGTGATAGAATGAGCTATCTTTGAGAATTCGGCTATGAACCTCCTATAGTAGCCCGCCAGACCCATAAAAGATCTAACTTCTGCCACATTCCTTGGCGCTGTCCATTCTTGAATGGCCTGTACCTTCTCAGGATCCACAACGATCCCTTCCTTTGATATAATGTGCCCCAAGTAATGGATCTGCCTTTGATAAAAAGAGCACTTGCTCAATTTTGCGTACAACTGGTGTTCTCTCAACACCTGCAACACCATTCTCAGGTGTTTCTCATGTTCTTCCTCTATCTTGGAATATACCAAGACATCGTCCAGGAAGACTATAAAAAACTTGTCCAAATAATATCTGAACACTCCATTCATTAAGCACATGAAAAAAACAGGTGCATTTGTCAGTCCAAACGGCACCATTGTGAATTCATAATGATCATACCTTTTTCTAAAGGCGGTCTTTCTAATTTCCTCATCCTTTATTCTCACTTGGTGATATCCAAATCTAAGATCTATTTTTGAAGATATTCTCGCATCCTTCAACTGATCAAAAATATCATTGATCCTTGGCAGAGGATACTTGTTCTTGACAGTGACCTTATTCAACTGTCAAAAATCAATGCACAGCCTCAACGTCCCATCCTTCTTCTTCACGAATAGGACCGGGGCTTCCCACGGTGACATACTGGGGTGAATGTAACCTTTCTTTAGTAGCTCTTTGAGCTGCAATTGCAACTCTTTTAGTTCTGGTGTACTCATTCTGTAAGGAGACTTTGAAACTGGAGCTGCTCCAGCCATCAAATTTATAGAAAAATCGATGTCCCTCTTCGGAGGTAGTCCAGGTACCTCCTGAAATATGTCCTTGCATTCTTTGAGTACTTTGTGGTCTTCCATATTTGAGACTTCATCTCGGAATGCTTCTTCCACCCGAGCTGCAAATAATTGACAGCCTTTCCGGTAACATTTCTTCAGTTGCATGGATGAGATTTCCCTAACAGCCACGACTTTGGGAATTCCTTGGACTGTTACCTGATTTCCCTCCTCGTTTAGGAATGTAAACCTCTTGTTACGACAATCTAGAAGGGCATGGTGCTGGTCCAACCAGTCCATCCCAATTAAGAAATCGTATGAGCCTAAAGGCATAATGTTCAATTTAGCCTTAGTGCTCATTCCTTTCATGTCCACTGAACATGACTTAACCAATTCAGTGACCTTCCTCTTGGTCCCTGTGGCCAACTGCACTAACCAAGACTTCCCATGTTTGCTTCTCGTTAGATGCAAACTTTCCACCACTCTAGGATCTACATAACTATGGCTAGCCCCTGAATCAATTAAAATAACAAGTGGTCGGTTGTTGATCGTACCTTCCACTTCAATCATGTTTGATTGAAATTCTGCTTGCTTGTTGTCTAGGGCTGCGTAGATCCTCGGCATTCGGCTACCCATATTCCCCACTATTTCAACTTGTTGAACAGTATGTACAGTTCTCGCTTTACCATTTTTATGGGGGCAATCTCTATACTTGTGGTTTCCTTGACAGCCCCAAAATTGAATGGGCGTCAGTCTCTGTCTTTGTGCTCCCTCTTCAGTCATTCTCGACTCTCTAAATGATGGCTGTCCCTAAAGGATGTTTCTGAAAAAGGAAGGCTTGTTTCCCTTCTGCCTCTGTTCCTTCTTAAACTTCCTCTGATCATTCCAAGCCTTCCGAAGGATAGGTCCTTCTCCTTGCTGTTCATACAAGCATTTTGACTTTCTTATTGTTTCTTCCATGGTCTTAGGATCATCATATTGAATCTTGTCACTCATGGAAGGTGGCAGTCCACTAAGATATCTCTAAATCTTGACAGCCTCATCTTTGATGAATGGAACATACTTCAGTAGTTCTAGAAAACTTCGTTCATACTCATCAATAGTCATGCTGCCTAGCTTGAGTTCGAAGAACTCCTTCATCTTTTTGTCATAGTATATTTTAGTCAGGTATTTCTTCTCGAAATACCTCTTAAATTCCTTCCAAGTAATCTCTTTCTCTCTGATGTGCTGCACCTGCACAAACTGATCCCACCACATGGATGCTTTTCCTTTCAGTTGGTACATTGCAATTCTTCCTTCTGCATGGGTGGAATAATTCTACAGTTGGAAGTATTTCTTCATGCCAAGAAACCATGTCTCGACATCTTCCTCCTTCTTATGTTCTCCATCGAATGTTGGAGGATTAATCTTGTTCATCTCCCCTTTCAATTCCTCCTTTCCAAATTTTCGATGTTTTCTGGTAGGGGATGGGCTTGAACTATTGTGTGTCTTCCTGTCAGAATTTATTTGGGAGCGACTAAGATGTCGGCTACCACTCCTCGACCTATTTATTCTCCCATGGGTTTTGCGAATCTCCATCATACTTGAGTCTCTTCCCTTCTCGAGTTTCTTCTCTATTCTTTCCAGGCTCTTCAAAATTTTTAAGTTTAATTCACCTTGTCGATCCCTAACTTTCATGAGCTTTCGACTATCAGCTCGGTGAGCCTTGGCCTCTCTTTGCAATCCTTCAATGATTTTAATTATGTGTCCTTCCTTATACTTATCTTTTCCATGCCCATTGGAGTTCAATCCTTCGATTCCCAGGTTGAATTCCTTTCCTTCCTGTTCGTCTTCTGTTTCGGGGGTAATCTGCCCCTTTTCCCACTCCATACTCGACGTTGGTTAGCTGGAGTCCTGACCTTCGTTGAACTTTGCACACGCACTGTGCAATTAAATTTGAATTTTTTCATACCATTACTCCTTTGGAACAATCCATAACATTTATAAGCCAATATTAACAAGAACGAAAGACATTTTGATTCAAATAAGTTTTCTGAGTTCTCGTTCGGTTCTGCAATTTTCGTGTTTTTGAAACTTTCATTTTCGGCATTTCGGGATTTCGGGACTTTGGGTTTCAGGGTTTTGGTCCACGAGGATTTCAGACTTGCTTTCCTTTCCAACCCTCGACTTCCAAAATTTCAACTTACTTTACCCTCCGGGCCCACATAGCACTATGGTCACCCATAACTATGGTGGCATGTGGTACGTTCATGAGGGTCCACATCACATAGTTAAGTGAAGTACAGGTGGTAGAGGGGAAATGCGACACGGTAGTCAACAGGACAGGAGGGGGGGGCCAT
>JZKD02S0189163.1:1517962-1539099 GCA_000966675.3 Picea glauca | reverse complement strand
CCCCCCTCATTAAAGACAGAATGACAAGGGGGTCCCGGAATGTGGCCTCAGCCCTAGATCTGGGCGGGTGGACTCTGGCCATCCAGATCTGCCCGCTACTTACCTTAATCTGCATTCATGCCCCAACTTAAAGCTAGCATCTCTTCCTCACATCGGTCGGTCATTACAGACCCTGAGATTCCCCGAAGGAATCTTTTCCGTTCATTGGGACTTAGCCACATGCTAACGTCTCGACATTATGGGTCAGGATTTCTCAAGGCGAGAGCCCGAGTTCTTGTCAACAGAACTCTCTAATCCCCGATCCATGAAATAGGTAATTTATTGACATGTGACCTTCTCAAATTGGATGATCCATGACTGCTCCAAGGTTTCCACCATGGAAAGTCTCGATCCCTTGTTACCAAAACTCCCGATATCGCGATTCCCGATTTCCAGAAATGGGAAATCTCACAACACATGGCCTCCGTCGTTCGTACGATCTAGATCTATTTCGAGGTTTTCGCCCCTACTCACTGGGTTTTTAAACCTTGGATATCTCCTGACAGATCCAATGACTGTCAGGTTTTCCAGCCGATATCTGACGGCTCAGATGGTTCCTAACTAATTCGGGATTTCGCGTATCGTGATTTCCACACTCCTGTGCAATTCCAAAGGGATTTAAACCCCGTGCACACTCTCCAGATCTAATGGTCACGAGGGTTCACCTTCCCTCCTGAACAGATCCTAAAGCTCCTACACTTCTAGTGTGGATTCCTCTCTCCCTGTGGACTTATATCACACTGGTTGCGGTTTCATAACGCCGCTATACCTCCTGAGCTTAAAAACTCGTCAAGTAACTCCTTGACACTTTGGAGCACACCAGGGTCTGAAATTGGCCTTCCAGACCCAATTTCCCCTCGCATTATCGGTCCAAAGACCGCTCCACTAGCCCATCTAGGCTCAGTGTCGAAACCTTAGCGCTGATACCAAACTGTAGCGCACTCTTTCAGCTACCATGGCTTAATTTCTATTAAGGGAAGACTATAACACCACTCTATATGTGATTCATACAAGTATTATATGATCCATATGCTTTCAATAATTAAACACATTTAATCTTAGAGTAAACATATTATCTACTACTATAATTAACAATTCATAACGTTTCATAATAATTCATATACATAGCAGAAATCATGATAACATAAGCAACACAGTCCTGCAAAACATGATTATGGCATAATCAGACACTTATCTTTTAACAGTGGTAGATTCCACCAACCAAGTGCAGGCCTTCCATGAACCTCCCAGCCTTAGACCACACTACTCATCAGCTCAACAGTGGGTCACCCCCGAGCTGGGACTAAGGTGCACCCCAAGGCAAGGAATCCTAGGCTAGGCTAAGGTTACAGGGAAAACAACACATACAATTTGGAAGGATTCTTCCCAGGATGCCATCTTATGCCCACTACTACCAGACTCTCATTCCCCACATGCATGTTCCGCCCGAGAGTATACACCTTCACAAGAACAGTCCATCGGTGCTAACCTCCCTCTCTGGGTCTCAGCAACAGGCCGGATCAGGAAGTCTCAGAGCCTGAAGCTAGTGCTAGACACTCTCTGGAAGAAACCTCTTCCATTAACATCCACCTCCCTCACCTAGAGAGAGATCACACACATGTTCAATCACAACTCGCACTGGCCATCAAGCCATGCACAAACCAGCTTTGCGTGTTCACCATAACCAACTAGAAATACAAACACGGTCTCTCAAACAGGCTCAATAATGGTTCGAGGCCTCACAGTGATGTTTCACAGGAATGCATGATGAGTAACTCCTGCAGGGGTTGACACAGACTCCACAACTCAGAACTGAGGGTGAGACTGGCTCTTTAGAACAACACAGGATTTCCCGCTGGTTCAACAATGGCGGAATGGTTTAGGGTCTCAGCTTCGGAACAAAGCCTCCACGCATAGGTTCGATTAGTCGGACATAGGATGTGCACGGACTATCAAAGACAATACGGGGTTCTCGACTCTCATAAATGCACGAGGTATTCTTGCAGAGGTTGGGTTGGTCGTACTGTTCAACGCTCCCTACACGCTCAGGTAGTCGGGTGGAATGGAGGAGAGCCCCCTTCACGGCTTACCTCGTCTTTTTTATTTGCATGCACTAGGGCGGACACTTGTCACCCTTGGAACTGCATGCATTCCATCAGCATGCATCCCCTTTGCATTCTTTCCCTTGCCAGGAACTTAGGATAAAAGTAAAACATAAAATGCACATGTTCTTTTGGAATAATAGTAAAATATTATTCCCAGGCTTAAACCCCCCCTAGGCTCAATACTTAGCCCCTTTTCCCACCTTCCAACCCCTAATTCCTTTCCCACTCTATGGATTCTTAGTCCCCCTTCACTCATTCATCGTGGTCGGTCTGCACATGGTGGTGTTTATATTTTATTAATTGTTCTACATGATTACATATGCAATAGCAAGCTCCTGGCCTTCAACACTTAGGCTCCCTGGCCTAACAACACATAAGCCTCCAGCTTATAAGAACTCGGCTCACCAACCTATAAATCATAATTACAATTCCTTTCAGATCATGGTTTACTACGGGGCTCGGCCTTGGGGACACTACAGAAGTCCTACTTTGTTAAGGGTATATTTACGAATTTGCCTCTTGGAATGACATTTTGATTACATTCAATATCAACACATTCCTAGATGTCTAATTACATTGACAAATGCATTGGCTAATTATGTGTTAGACAGACATTTGAGACATTTATAAATCCAATCACACTTTTTACAAAAACAAGTAAGACGACAGGAACTTTATATTTATAATGATAAAAGTTTACAAAAAAGTGTTTTGTTCGAGGACCAAAATATCAAAAATGTGAAGCTCATGACTTCATGTACAAAAACCATCAAGGATGTTGCTCATTGTAACAAGCAACTTCTCGTGCTACTCTACAAATTAGTCGACCAATAGATGCAGACACGCCCACGATGTGGCGTTGATAGTGCCTAGGAAGCTCATTAATTGTGGCATCAGGGACATGCATGGTTAGTCCCTCCAGGTTCTGTTCTATAGCCTTGAGATCTGTGATATTTACCCCTACTACAACACCTCTCTCTCCACAAATCCTGGCGGACGATAAGGCCCCACATCTGCATTGTTGAGAGCACTCGATTAGTCATCAGATAAATAACACAAAAAACATTTTATATAATTAAAATATCAAAAACATTATATAAACAAAAAAATTCCTTCTTACCTATGTCCCCCCACTGGGATCCATCAGGAAGAGCTATATCTAGATCCCCAAGAATATCTACCTCAACATATACATATTCTTCCACCATGAGCAATTGATTCCTTAGCCATTGGAATAAAACATCGTCATATTTGATGATGGGAACACCACCGTGTTGAGCCATAAGATCCACCCACCTCTTGATCCGTGGATCTTGTGAAGAGGGTATACCCCACTCCACCTATAGACATAGGATAAGAACCCTCTCCAGAAATAAGTACACCAAAATGGACCCATATCCAAATTTCTTCAACCGACCATTTCAACATTTTGTAAGTTATTTTTTCATGATTTTCATGACCCCCTCACACCAGTTGAAGATTCCGGTTCCATGCAACTATCGCGTACTGAAAATGAATATGAAAATCCATGTGGGGAGCTTCAATCCCTTCCATGAGAGTAATGGTGTAAAGGATAGTCTGCAATGGTATATCCCAGACATCTCTTATGGCTACCTTGCCATTGTGTTTCTCGGTACCTGGCACGTAATGGTGGTGAACGTAGTAATCCATGGGTTCACCTCCACCCCTGCTACCTGTGAGAGATACCCATGAACCACAACAAGATATCCCTGTCAAAAAATATATATCCTCTATATCTATTGTGAGTGTATGAACACCCACGTGAAATGCTCGTTCGTTCACATGCCACATGTGAACCAAATATTCTAGTAGCCTCAATTGGGCTCTCATGCCCTGAATCCTGCAAAATTTGAGTAACTCACATTGCCTTAGATCCATAATTGTCCCTGGGTAATTCCTGGAAAAATAATCCCATTCTTCATGCTCTCTCTCACGCCACTCCAACATCTTGACCAAGGAACAATAAAAGAATATTAGAAAGAAAAAAAATCTTTCCTGGGGTTTTTTTCTAGTTAGGTTTATCTTTTTAAATTTTTGGTTGTGGTCGTCGCAGGGCTATGCATTCACATAGAGAGACATTGTCATACCCTTCCTATAGGGTCACCTATGATGATGCAATGTCGTCACAGTTCATGATATATGGAACTTGCGATGATCTCAACACACAGGTATCCCCAAAAAATCGACCCAACACCAAAATTTAACCAATGAAAACAAATTTTAAAACCATGAAAAGATGAAGAAGAAGAAGATTACCTGTTTGACAGAGATGGTTCACAAAATGATCCACCACACGCTCTACAATTGAGAGTTTAAATTCAGGGAGAAAAGGGCTTTGGAGCACTATTTGGGTAAATTTGCAAATGAAATGGTAAAATGGTGTTTTGGGCCTATTTTATGGTTTTTTTACCACTTTTATTTGAAAAATTATATTATTTTTCTATTTTATCCATGCCCTAAAGTCTTAACAACTTGGAAAAGTGTTGAATTTTGTAGATTAAAAGGTCTAGAGATGAAACGTTGGAACAAGGGTTCACCCTTTCTGATTTATTTTTTGCATATTTTTCTTATGTACAGATCATTTTAGGGTTTTTCAGGAAAAAATATGAGCAAAGTCTTAATTATTTCTCACACTCGTGAAACCATGAGAATGTAACCAATTAGTATTTTGTCATTTTTTTGAACTCGCTTTGGTAATACGAAAAACAAAATTGATGGAGTATCCTTTAAGCTCTTTTCTAGCTCCCTTAACATGAAAAGATAGCCGAGCGACCTTGTTCTTTTCACGCTCGTAAAAGTATTTGAAGAAAACATATGATGAGTAGCAGGTTATCTATTTTTCGGTCTCATCATATCAACTTATGAAAAAGAACCTGATGGATTTCTCTTTAAGTGTTTTTCAGACTCTCTAAAATTGAAAACCCCCCGAGTTTTCTTTCTTTGGACTCATTAAACAAACATTGAAAGACCCATATGGGATCGAACCACTCCTTCTTAAGGTTCGTTAACCATACTCCGAGGCACTCATCCAAAGGGTGATATTAAATCTACAAGAATATTTTATCCTCCTCAAGCTTGCATAAAAATAAAGAGGTACTCGCCAGAAATGGTGGGGGGAAATTGGGAAAGAAATGTGTCTCTGTATTTGTGTTAGTGGTTGTAATAGTCTCTCTTGAACATGACACCCCCCTTCTTCATTGTATCCTGGTTGAAAATCGATTTTCCTCTCGTTTTACCATCCACAAGTTCATATGTTGGGTCCTCCTTGAATCAATGCCGACAAGACAACTGTCGTGTCATTCATATGTTGAAGAGAAGTCCAACCTAAACAAATTTTTATCATGTTGGTCTTCCCTGTGTCAGTTCCAAATCACTTCATGCTCTGATCTACTTCAAATATGTTACATATTTTGTGTCATTGATGGGGGATACATCAAGTCCCTCCTATGACGAGTCTTTTCATATCGACTTCAACTCATTATCTAGGAACAAGATTTAGAAATCATTTAGTACCTTAGAGCTTGCATGCCTCAATGGCAGGTTTCTTCACTTTCGACAGTGGGTTCACATCATTGACCCTTGATTGGAAGATTCTATCGAGTGTTTGAATTCAATTCATTTATTCACATTCGTTGGATTGTACTAGGGTACCTTGGGAGTCATTGAAATCGACAGTGATTTCCCTCGCACTTGTTAACGATTTTCATTAATGACCGGTAATCAAGTGGTTTCTACCATGTTCGACTTCGACACCTGTAATAACATGGCTAGATTTTTACTTAGAGATGATCGAAATGAAGACCTCGGATCTTATCATTTTGTTCCAGGTTGTGACGAAGTATTCATAAGTTTGTACTGACACATAGATCCATTGTGTATGTCTCGTGGCTATGTCCGAATTTGAATTCTTTTAGAGCATAGATCCACAATGTATTCCAGGTGGCTATGCTCAATCATGATGACATGGATCCACAATGTATATTTAGGGGCCATGACTCAATACGTGACATTTATGATTAGAATCACTTGTAGTTTGAGCATGGGAATGCCTACCTTAGGAAATGGTATGTTATTATGCAGATTCTTGATTGTTTGTAGGTTCCCGATCGATGCAATCCTTGTTTTCGACACACAGATTCTACAAAGTATTTCAGTTGTCACAAGTTCCAGCTTCATACTTTGGGGGGAATTCTATTACACATTATTTTGGTCACCTTAGTGATCAACTGACAACATGTGTTCATGTTCCCTGAAAATATTAAAAGATACTTTCTCCATGATAAAAGTGATTTGATTTCCTCTTCCAAAAACCATAACAAGGAAGGTCGTCGCACCCTACTATATGAATGGGGTGCGATGATGCCTGACCATCACAATCTTCCCTAAAAATGGATTGTGATATCGTTGTATGTTGCTTATGCATAGGGTGCGACGATTCTTAAAGCATAGGAAAAGTCAAAAGTCGCGAATGTTCTAGAAGAGAATCTTCTAGAAGATGAGGTGGCCTCCGATCGGTTTGGATCTTACTCACTTCTCTGATTCAGTGGGATCATCCTAATATCCTCATCCATATTTCTTTCACACTATATAAAGATGGATCTGTTATGGAAAATGATAAGGTTGAATAGGCTAATATTTTCATGGAGAGCTCTACTATAGATTATGCTTGAGAGCTTTGCTTTAGTTTTTCAAGACAAATTGTGGATGTTCTTCATTCAAGGCATTGGAGAAAAGGTGTGTGTGTTGGAGAAAAGAGCCATTGAAAGGGGATCTTTCATCATCAAGGAATGGGTTGTATTCTCCACTTTCCATTTAATATAATACAACAACACATTTCTTCCCTATAAAATTATCTTAACTTTTATTGTATAACTCCTTTATGTTATACATAGATTTCATTGGAATATATATATATATATATATATTTGTATTCTCTCTCTTTGTTGGTTTGTGTTTCTTGGAAACAGGTTCAGCATCTCGAAAACTCAAGGAAGGAGCTACGAGGAAGACACTAGAAAGGATCGAACGTCATTTAAAAGGGTATGTCATCTATGCCTCTTTAAATTAGTTTATATGACAATGAAGTTTAAGAGGAAGTGTGTGTTTTGTCTTGTTTTGTTCTAGTTTCCTGTGGAAGTTAGGGGGATCTCTTTGTGTTTGCACTTACCGGTTAGTCCGATAACAATAGCTTGCATGAGCAATTCCGGAGGTCCAAATTACTTCGTTCTGGGAGGAAGGGGACCAAGAGACCACATCCTTACATGAAAACACTTCAGGGACACAGGCTACGCGAGCAATTCCAGAGGTTCAAATTACTTCATTCTATGCAGAAGGGGATGAATAGAAGGAATATGCCTTTCTCCACTAGGAGTTTTGGTCCTCAACCCCTAAGTTGTTAACTGTATATCCAAAGAATAGGAAAGTGGTCCTCCAATTTAATAATTCTTTGGCTTGAAATATATATCTCGGCGCACCAAGAGACCATCTCCTTACAGTCAAATACTTTAGGGACACAACTTGCAATAGGGACAAATCCAAACCCAATTCAAAACCTTGAAAATGGAAGGAAATGATACATCTTTGAGGGTGAGGACTGCCATCTGAGTCGCGAGACTCAAAATATTGAGTTGTAAAGTGGCGATTGTGTTCAATGTCGGTTTCTTTTATGAAACTGCTTCCTTTGGTATTATTAGGGACTCCATCGTCGAGCTGGGAAGTGCCCCTCGTTATGGTAGATTTCAATTTGGGAGAAAAACTGGGAAGAATGTTTGTATTTCCATAATCCATTGTTGTATCATCGTCCATCGGATCATCTTCTTCCAGCTTGAAATCGACCGCATCAACCTCTGCATCCACCATCAACACAGGGAGGGGGTTGTCTGAGCAGGGAGGGTTTCCTTGGAATTATTTGGCTTGAAATATATCTCTTGGTGCAGCAAGGGACCATCTCCTTACTTTCTTCGGGGTGGAAGGAGATGAGTAGTAAGAATATGCCCTGGACCACTGGAAGTTTTGGTCGTCATGCCTGAAGGTTTTTACTGTATCTGGATAAAATTGTTGTCAAGCTGCTGCCATAAGTCAACAAGAACGTTTGTTTGCTCCATATGATGTTTGAAATCAACACTCGGAAGGGATAATATAACCCTCTGCAAATTTTGGTTTAATGTGTATCAATGGGAGATCTCCTTGAGCCTTTCGCTGATTAATGAAAATTTCTTCGGTTCCTGGATAATGAGTTGTTACCATTAAAGCTTGCTAATTGCATACATAGAAAAACGTGCGAAGGTGGATGGGATGAGGAAGAGCGATTAAGGATTGGATATTTCTTGAAGATTCCAACTGGACAACGCATGAAAGAGATTCCATGATGCTTGAAATGAACACTCGGAAGGGATAATATATCCCTCCTCAAATCTTGGTTTAATTTGTATTAATGACAGATCTCCTCCATCCTTTCGGACATTAATGCCAATCTTAACGGTTCCTACATGATGATCTATTAACATTAAAGCTTAATAATTGCATATCTAAAAAGAAGTGCCAAGGTGACGGGGATGGCGAAGAGCGATTAAGAATTAGATATTTCGTGAACCCACCAACTTGACCACTCGCGAAAGAGATTCCAAAAAATGGCCAAGTATGGAAAGTGGTTGGTCGAGATTCAAAACAGGGTCATAAGTTATACTCAGAGACTTGAGGGCCTGATGGTCAAATTGTATGTCTCTGAAACTTTGACTGCAAAATATGTAACATGGAAGAGGGCATGATGACAGACTTCGACGGTCAATTTGTATATTGCAGAACTCTATGTATTGTTTATAGGTTGCGGAACAATGGAAGCGCAATGTTGAGAAGGGTTTCCTGAGAACCGATGATGGAGAAAGAGGCCAAGTATGGAATGGGAAAGAGGTCGACCGGACTGGTGATATAAAAGAATGACACATATTCAGAAAAATGAATAAGTAATGAGAAAGGAAAATTAGAGGAGAAAAAGAAAGGGGAATTTGGTTTTCAATTTGTATATCGGGGAAGTCCGGGTGCTACTTGCCGGGGGTGTAACAATGGAAGCACAATGTTGAGCTTGCCTGGCCGGGAACCCGCGATCGAAAAAGTAGTTGAGTATGGAATGAGAAAGCGGTCGGTCGGACTCGTGATATAAAAGAATCAGTGGAAATTTGAACGCGTGTCACATGCAAGCTCGAAGGGGATGGAGTATGAAATAGGGTGTAAAATTGTATGTCTTAGAAATTTTGAGTGGAAAAATGTGTAACACGGAACAAGGCATGATGGGAGGTTATGGAGGCCAATCTGTATATCGTGGGACTCCAGAAGATGTTTGTAGGTCATAGAACAATAGAAGCCCAATCTTGAGCCCACCAGCCTAGGAGTTTGACTGTCAATTTGTATATCGCGGAACTCCGGGTGTTGTTTACAGGACACAGAACAATAGAAGCACAATTTTGAGCTCAACAACCTGGGAACCTATGATCAAAATATTCGCTAAGTATGGAATGACGAAGTGGTCGGTCGGACTCATGATATAGAAGAATGAGTAGAAATGTGAACCCGTGAGTCCGCCGACCCGTGCACTTGGACATTTTTGGAAAAACGACTAAGGAAAGTAACTAGAAAGTGAAAGTAGAAGGGAAAAACAAAGGAGAATTCAGTTAAGTATAGAATACGGAAAAAAAGGGATAATAAAGAGTGGGAAAATAGAAAAGGGGAAGGAAATTTTCGGAAGCGGAAAGTGTCAACAAAGGCCCATTGTTGTCAAATCATCGTTTTCTAGTCCAATATTTTATCCACCTACTCGTTTTGTGTGTTTTATTTACTATCACAATTGACATACCTTTCCAAAGATTGTACTTCACCTTCCTCTGCTGTGGCATATATGATTTTATCCTCTTGTCCAACTAATCTGTTTCTTTAAATGTAGCAATGCAGAAAAAGCAATGGACATGAAGGTAAGTTTATATATAGAAAGACATGTAAAAAAGTAAATACAGTTCTATTTATTTCAATGTAGCATCACAAAAAACACAGTTAACATGAAGATAAGTTATTATGTAGGAAGACATGGAGTATCCAGATACAATAAATTAGGTGGAATGAAGTAGAATAAATATATAGACAATAAATGAAATACAAAACAATGGAATATGAAATAAGAGTAGAAGCACACACCTCTATATCTCCTCTTCTACATTTGTGATTAAGAGTCCTTCGTCTTCTCGAATTATTTTATTTGTTTCAATGTGGGAATGCACAAAACACAATGAACATGAATGTAAGTTGGTATGTAAGGGAAAACAAGTAATATATACATATAGTAACTGAGAATCAAATGAATAGAATAAAAGATAGAGTTAGAAGCGTGAACCTTTGTTTTTCTTGATCCATGGTTGTGGTTATATAGAATTTTTCCTGGCCAAAAGATATTACAAGCCAGAAAATATTAAGAAGTTGGATGATCCTAGCTGAATGATTTGGTTTTGTGAAACAAAGTATCCAGATATGCTTTGAGACATAGAAATATAATTTCGTAATACATTTGATGTATATTTCATAATTCAAGTACAAGATAAAGTGTATCATGGTGAGACTAGTTTGTGTATAAGATAAAGAGGGTGTCTTGTCATATGGGCACATTTCACCATACATGGTCAATAAGTGTGTTTTGTACATGTTTTATCTTACACGTAGTTTTCCAATTCTTTTGTTATGGAAATATTTTGTAGCATGTCAACATTGAAGTCTCCTAGAATGATAATGGTTTCGTTCATATGTGAATGGTGCAATGCATTTGAAAAAACATTCATTATGTTAGCAATGTTGCACGCGGAGTGGCAAAGAGATTGAATATTGCAATTCACAATCCACGTAAAACTACTCTTGCCAGCACTATATCAACATATTTTTATTCTACAAGAACATTTTGCAAAGGCATGTAGGTATGGTTCAGAGTTTGGAGAAAAAACTGGAGCAAAATTGAAGAACAGGAGGAAAAGATATGCCAACCTCTATGGAGATTCTGTAGCATAGGAGTGATGAATAAATACCTAAACATTCTTATTTGCAAACTGCAAATAGAAAACAGTAAAGAATGAATATGAATGAAACTATGGTACCGAAACTTTCTACAAGAACATCTTGCAAAGGCAACAAGATTGACATCGTCTTTTTCATGCGAAAGACACGGGTTTGATTCCCATATGGGATAGGTAGGTACTTAGTCTTAGACAAGATGGGAATATTATTGAGGGCAAGGTGTGAAGGCTAAAGAAATACTTATTCAATTGAGGCATTAGATTTCCACTTTGTCACATACAACAAATGACCGAGATTTGTAATGCTAGAAAAAATGACAACCTGAGTTGTGTAGATGACATTGCCATGCACATGGTGCAGAGCCTGAACAAAAAATCATAATAAAATTTAAGAGCACGAAAGTCTACAGGATAAGAAATATGAATAAATACTTAAACGTTCTTACCTGGTGCAGGACCTAAACCCTGGAAAGTGAAAAAAACAGCTCCAACTGCCGGTGCAGGACCCCAACCTTGCAAAGTCGAAGCAAACAAAAGCAAGCAGCAAGCAACAAACCAGTGAAAAAAGAACGAATACGAATGAAACTATGGTATCAAAACTTACTTGTAAATAATGAAAGACAAAATCGTAGGTCCAATTGAGAGTGCAAGATCTCAACCCTCCAAAGTGAAATAACAGGTCCTAAAACTACCGAGGATTTGCATTCTAGGTCCTAGAACTTGTTTTCTTTATATCTTACTAAACAAATGTCATCAACAAAGATGGATAATGCATGGAAACAGTGTGCAATTTTGTTGCAGCTTAGGTACTATTGCAACATACCTAGCCCTTCTACACCTACCTGCAGTTTTCTTCTACAAGAACATATTGCAAAGTCCATAAGCTTCACATCGTCTTTTTCATGTGAAAGATATGGGTTCGATTCCCATATGGGATAGGTAGGTACTCATTCCTGGGAAAGATGGGAATATCATTGAGGGCAAGGTGGAAAGGCTGAAAAATTCCTTGTTCAATTGAGGCATTAGATTTCCACTTCATCACATACGACAAAGGATTGGGATTTGTAATGCTAGAAAAAATGATAGCCGAAATTGTGCAAACGACATTGGCATGCACATGGTGCAGAGACTAGGACCTAAATAAATAGTTAAACATTCTTACCTTGTGCAGGAAGTAAAACTTGGAAACTGCAAAAAACAACTCCAACTGCCAGCGCAAAACCCCAACCTTGCAAAGTCGAAGCAAACAAAAGCAAGCAACAAGCAACAAACCAATGAACAAAGAACAAATACGAATGAAACTATGGTATCAAAACTTACTTGTAAATGACGAATGAAAAAATCACAGGTCCAATTAAGAGTGCAATATCTCAACCCTCCAAAGTGCAATAACAGGTCCTAGAACTACCCAGGATTTGCATTCCAGGTCCTGGAACTTGTTTTCTTTATAGCTTACTGAAAAATGTCTTCGACAAAGATGGATAATGCCTGGAAATAGTGTGCATTTTTGTTGCATCTTAGCTATTGTTGCACCATACCTATCCCTTCTACACCTACCTGAAGTTTTCTTCTACAAGAACATCTTGCAAAGGCAACAAGCTTCACATTGTCTTTTTCATGTGAAAGACATGGGTTCGATTCTTGTATGGGATAGGTAGGTACTCATTCCCGGGCAAGATGTGAATATCATTGAGGGAAAGGTGCGAAGGCTAAATAATTCCTTATTCAATTGGGGCGTTATATTTCCACTTTGTCACATATGACAAAGGGCTGGGATTTGTAATGCTAGAAAAAATGACGGTCGAAGTTGTGCAGATGACATTGGCATGCACATGGTGCAGAGTTTAGGGAAAAAAATTGGAGGAAAATTTAAGAGCAGGAAAGTCTGCAGGATAAGAACGATGAATGCATAGTTAAACATTCTTACCTCGTGCAGGACCTAAACCCTAGAAACTGCAAAAAACAACTCCAATTTTCGGCACACAACCCCAACCTTGAAAAGTCGAAGCAAACAAAAGCAAGAAGCAAGCAAAAAACCAGTGTGCAAGCACGAACAAGTCCAACCGCAAGTGCAAGACCCCAACCCTTCAAAAATTGAACCAAACAACAAGAAGAAACAACCAACGAACCAATGAACAAGAAACAACCAATGAACCAGTAAAGAATATATGTATCTTCAATGATGATTAAAAAAAAACCAACGAACTAATGAACAAGCAAAAACCAGTGAACCAGTAAAGAATATATGTATCTTCAATGATGACTAAATTGCATTCCAAGCATAGAAGAAATATGAAACATACATGATGACCATGCCAGTGGAAATACTTAAACATTCTTACTTGCAAACTGTAAATAGGCAACAACAAACAACGGATACGAATGAAACTATGGTATTGAAACTTACTCGTCAATGATGAATGACAGAATCACAGGTCCAATTGCGGGTGCAGGACTTGAACCCTGCAAAGTGAGAAAGCAACACCAACTTCGTGTGCAGGACCCCAACCTTGCAAAGATGAAGCAAACAAAAGCAAACAACAAGCACAAACAGGTCCAATTGCAGGTGCAGGACCTCAACCTTGCAAAGTTGAACCAAACAACAACAAGCAGTAGTCGACGAGCTAACGAACCAACGAACAAGCAACAATCAGTGAACCAGTAAACAATATATGTATCTTCAATGATGCCTAAATTGCATTCCAAGCATAGAAGAAGTATGAAACATATCATGGCTATGTGAGTGGCGGTGGACAACAATATAGTCCAAATTCACTGCAACATTGTATGGAAAAATTCGAGGAAAAATGTACTGTGACAGGCCTATTTAAGTAAACATTTAAAGTTGTCAGGCCCATTTAAGGGCCTCACGCTATGTAAACATTTAAGTTGTCAGGCCTATTCAAGTACCTCAAAAAGAGTGTCAATGCTCAAAACTTTCTGTATATACAATTTCAATAAAAATAGAAATAATAAGAAAATTAATAATAATAATAATAAAAAGCTTGTAGATGCTCAAAACTTTTGATATCTAAACATTTAAAATATTGAAAATAGGGAAGCTGGATAGCTATAGTCCCTCTACTCCTTGGAGGGAATAATAATAGTTAAAGGAATAATAATAGTTAAAGAAGACCAAAACTATGAGATCGATTGAGGAAGTTCCCATTAACAAATGTAGTGGTTGGGATTTTTTTTATGGAGCAATACAAACAAAAGATAATATAAACAAAACAAAACATAATATAAACAAAAACTGCAAACGACAATATTGCACAGCCTCTCCAATATTTTAGGCGGAATGAGTTTGTAAGGATTCCTGTGCACACTGTGGGGATGGGATTTATTCATATTTATATCTGCAGACAAAGGACCAAAAGCGGAGGAGAACATCAGCTTTACGTTGAAGGCGACGCTGTAAGATAATTTTTTTGTATAACGTTTAAAATATCACATCAATGTCCTAAGCTTCGTAACGCCTGGTTTCTTATTCTATCATCCACTGTTTTGACGTTGATCGTGCAGACAAAAAGAAAGAAACAGATCAGTCTTTTCAAGAGTTGGAAGTATTTCCATTGTCTTGATCATTTAACTCGATTGTAGATTTCAATGATCGAAGAACTTACTTACTTCCAAAGTTAATGGTAGGTTGGTTTTGTGTCTGTGTCTTAAAATGATTGGAATTTACAATCAAGTTAAACTCTGATGCATGTGGAATGATATTTAGAAATGATGAGGGAATCCGGTGGTGAAACTGTTGAACTCTGGATGATGCAATGAAAATGGCTCTCATTTTCTTGGCCATTTTTAACTCAATTGTAGATTTTGGATGGTTGAAAATTAGTTAAAAAATCAATGGTTGGAATAAACATAATTTACAATCAGATTAAGCTCAGGTTACATGTGGAATAATACTGAAGAGTAATGAGGCAATCGGGTGGTGAAACTGCTTTCTTATTTGTACTCGCTGAGGTTTGGATGTGACTAAGAATGAATAATGGGAACGTGAGTAAACACTATTTGCTATGTGGACAAGTCTCAAGGTCCTTTTCCTCTGAAACTTTTCAGTGTTATGTGGGAGARTTTTAAGATCAATTTACCTGGTGYGATTGGCATCTAGGTAGAATAGAGCCATCTAAATTGGAATTTGTTTTAGAGATTGCTATGTGCCAGGTTGTATTTCAAATTTAAATTGGAATTTGTTTTAGAGATTGCTTTGTTCCAGGTTGTATTTCAAATTTCAATATATGATAACTTGGATATCTGTATGGAGTCATGGAGTCAAGATTTGTATATTCCATACTTAGCCACCAGTTGTTTAGATATGAAAACTCCCACTAAATTGATCAACGCTAATATTCATATTTTTGGATTTGATATGAAAATTCTCACTAAATTGATCAACGCTAATATTCATATTTTTGGATTTGATATGTTATTTAAATTTAACATATATAATTGATCAACGCTAATATTCATATTTTTGGATTTGATATGTTATTTAAATTTAACATATATCATCTATATGTAAATATATTCATATCAGTTGGATATCTGTATGGATTCAAGATTTGTATATTCCACACTTAGCCACCAGTAGTTTGGATATGAAAACACTCACTAAATTGATCAATGCTAATATTCATATTTTTGGATCTGATATATCATCTATATGTAAATATATTCATTTGTGAGCTTAATGCTAATATTTATATTTTTGGATTTGATATGTCATTTATATATAAATATATTCATATTTTTGGATTTGATATATCATCTATATGTAAATATATTTATTTGTGAGCTTAATGCTAATATTCATATTTTTGGATTTGATATATCATCTATATGTAAATATATTTATTTGTGAGCTTAATATATAATGGACATTATACACAAAAATATATACCACTTTACTTTGTTAAGTTTTAGTGTTGTTATCACATTATTTCTAAATTACATAAGCATTCAATGCATTTTTATCCTCAGAAACCCTCATGTGGAAGAAAACCCAGCAAAAACTTTCTCAATAATAGATTGCTAATACAATGCCAAGACTAAGACCAAGAATAAACTAGGACTCAACATGCACCTCTCTTCTCCTTCCTCCCGCCTTCAAAAGATGCACACTAGATCAATGAGTGTGAGAGTGAACAGGTGAGGTGCCATCCTCACATATATATACTAGTTGAGGAGGCTCTAGGGTCATGTCTCTTCACTTAGTAGGGATGAATTCTTCCACGAGTGGTTAAAACCACTTTATAAACCCTAGGGGCTGACTTCACAAATACCACATATAAATATGGTTTGACCAATCCACAAAAGGGGATTTAGTCTTATACAAGACCTGACATGATCAATCCACAAAATGGGATTTGATCTATACGATAATAACTCAAATATAATTATAATATTCTTCGAAGTTACAATATTTCAACACTCCCCCTTAATGAGAAGGGTATTCTATTGACATGACCCAATACAACATCATCAAGAGAAGGATAGGGAAACATCATCATCAACATATGGAACATTGATTGGAACATCTACAAATCATCGAAAGTTTTTTCTCATCATCAATATCATCATCCACAACATGGAGCTTGGAGTAGTATCACCATCATCATCAACATGAGGCTTAATTATCATCGTCATCATCATCAACATGAAACTGAAATAACATCTTCATCCTGATCAACATGAGGCAAAAGTAATATTATCAGCAGCATGAAGCTGAAACATCAATATCAATAGTACGAAGTTGGAACAACATCATCAACAACATGAGGCTGGCACAACATCATCAACAACACGAGGCTGGAACAACAACATCATCGACATGAGGTTGAGTCAACAACATCATCAACACGAGGATGATACAACAACATCATCAGCACGAGGCTGAGACAACAACATCATCAACACGAGGCCGAGACAACAACATTAACATATGGAAACAAAATGAGGTAGGTGCAACAACAATATTTTGTGGTACTATGATAGACCGTCCTTACCAGACCTTCGAGATCTGCCCAAGAATCATAAGATTCCATAGGATATAAAATCCTAACAAGCTACCATGTGGTACTATGACAGACCGTCCTTACCGGACCTTTGGGATCTACCCAGGAATCATAAGATTCCCTAGGATATAAAATCCTAACGGAGCTACCACTACTGACCACAGCTGACATATACATGCACAAGTACTATGAAAAATCGTCCTTATCGGACCTTCGAGATCTTCCCAGGGATGATCAATCCCTTAGGATATAAAATCCTAACGGAGCTACCCGTTGTTGGTTAGGATACCATAGTATCATCAACATCACTCCCCCTTTTAAGGGAGGTCCTTTCGAACAACACTAAGATTGTTTCAGAAGTACTCAAACTTCACATGAGACAGAGGCTTGATCAACACATTTGCAACCTACTCATCTATGCCAACATATTGGAGCTTTACAGTGCCCCTCTGCACCATATCACAAATGTAGTGATACCGGATCTCTATGCGCTTCGATTTATCATGGAAAACTGAGTTCTCCATCATATTTTTACAACTCTAGTTATCACATAGAATCACAGTGGCTTCCATATCCATATCAAACATACCTATCAACAACTTACGAAACCATATGGCTTCACGACTGGAGGAACATGCTGCAATGTATTATACTTTTGTCATGCTGAGAGAAATACTAGATTGCTTCCTTCTTTGCCATGAATTCATGGCTGACCCCAGACTGAAACAACATCATGAAGTTCTCTTTCTATCAGAATCACTTCCATCCCAATCTGAATAAGTATAACTCTACAGTTTGAATTCATGATCTCCAATATATCAGAGACCATAATCCAACGTACCCTTAAGGTATCTCATCACATGTTTTGTGGTTACAAGTGTAACACCTTGTTTCCCCCAGTCTGTAAAAATAACTATACTGGCCAAGTATTGTGGCAAACTCGAATATGTGAATGTGTAATGTGAATAGACCTTGTGAAAAAGTTCGATGAATGTGAATAATATTATGAATATATATTGCAGGACTGCTGAGAGGGGAATATGCTGAAAAAGAGACCACGATGGCTAGATAAAGGTGGTGGAAGGCACCTGGAATGGTGGCATTAACTTCCACTGAAAACCAATACTGTATTTGGTCTTCACTGGCCCGGAGAACCAAAAGCGGCTTGTTGGCCCGAAATTAATTGCTCGCAGGTTGGTAGGTGGATGGCTCCTCATGCGTAATGAGGGATGGGGGTAAAACTGCCCATCCATGGGGTCCTAACACTTGACCACCATGAGGGAGATTGTGCCACACACAACCTGGCCGGAAAGGAAAAAGGCAGGAGGAGTGTGAGATCATGGGCAGGCACAAGGTAGGAAGAACTCTGGAAAAATATGCAGAGTGAGTGGTAGTGGAGAAGAAGGAGAGTAACCTTCGTTCTCGGTCACTGGAAAACAGAGACACAATCTCACAGTATCATGGTCTCAGCTTGGGGGTGGCTAGTGGTAAATCCGTTGGGAGTCGCTGAGCCTATGGTTGGGTGGAAACGAGCACCCCTCTTAGCAGTTGCATCACCTCTGGTGTTTTTCTGATAAGTGTTTTGTCTCTGGCATCTTGAGATATATATATATTCTAACATTTATGCTCATAAGTTGTGAAATTGTGAATGATTTGAGTGCAAGAATGTATGTATGGTGTTTTGATCAGTACTGGTAGTTGCATGTTTATAATGGAAGGACTACGTATGGCTTAGGTTTTCATAAATCGCTATTTATATGCATACTGATCTAATTCAGACTTCACGTCTGGTTCTCGAGAGAGAGATACCCTTATCTACCTCAGATAGTACCCTGGGCAAACCTCCCCATAGAGATACCCTCCTTGAAAATCCCATCAAGAACCTGGAAAGAGGATGTGAAGGCACAAGGCCTTAGTAGCCTTGCACGAGGAGGAATGATCCTCTTGAAATCCTGAGATGGCTGTGTAGGGATAAGTATCGTTTTATAGGCGAGATCTTGTTGGAAGACCTGCAGCCAGTCATGACCATTAGATTGGAAGGAGAAGAGGGGGTGTTAAATGCCTCAACCCCTTTCCCTATGTTTTCATGAATAATGTTAAAGGCATAGCTCAGGAGAGGTAGTACAGTTATGCACAGTCCCCTTGTAAAGAAAGTAGAGACCGAGACCCACTCAAGTCCTAGACTTGACGAAGGAGAGCAATAGGTGTGCTAAAGACTCTTTTAAGAGTCAACCCAAGAGAAAGAGTGCAAAGCTCCCAAGTCCCTCATAGTTGATGAAGCTCAGGACAGATAACACCTGGTCAGATGCATAGACCCTGTAGGAATTCATAGAGGTCGAGGAAACCTTTCATGGCTTCAGAGTAGAGAAGTCCAGGAGGGATAGTGTCACTTTTTGCATGGAGCCATAGCTATGAAGGTCGCAGAGGAGAAGCAAAGACCAAAACCTTTGATACTTAAGAAATCTTCCAAGGAGAAGAAAGAGAAGTGCATGCTCAAGGAAGAGCTACAACTATCGTTAGATTAGCTGGAGCGAAATAGATCTGGGTTGTCGAAAATGTATGTCTAGACGCACGCAGAAGAGAGAAGAAACATATGGTAGAGACACTTCGAGATAGAAGTGGCAAACAACCGATAACTGTTGGATCTTGTAGAGTTGCAAGGCGGTTAGGGTTGGTGTAGTCCAGAAGAGATCCGAGTTCAGGATCTTGTGTCTCGGGGTTTCATAAGAAGAGAGCGCAAGGGTTGGGTGCTTCAACCCATGAAGTCACGAAGTGCCAAGAGCCGAGGTTCGTGAGAACACGTGGCACATCCATTAGGTGGGGCCTGCGTGGCCGACGGATGGACACGCATTGTCTAGGAAGGAGTCAACATTCTGTTGACTTCTTGCGTCTCGGAGGTTCGCGAGGTAGGAGCACGAAGGCTGGACACCCCAATTCGTGAGGTGGCGAGATGCGAGAAGTGCAAAAAGGAAGTCAAACCATCACTGACTTTCGTGTCTCGGAGGTTCGCAAGGTAGGAGCATGAAGGCTTGACGCCCCAACTCATGAGGTGGTGAGATGTGAGAAGTACGAAAAGGAAGTCAAACCATCGCTGACTTTCGCGTCTCGGAGGTTCGCGAGGTAGGAGTATGAAGGCTTGACGCCCCAACTCGCGAGGTGGCAAGATGCGAGAAGTGCGAAAAGGAATTCAAACCATCGCTGACTTTCACGTCTCGGAGGTTCACAAGGTAGGAGCATGAAGGGTCGATGCCCCAACTCGCCAGGTGAAGAGATGCGAGAAGTACGAAAAGGGAGTCAAACCATCGCTGACTTTCACATCTCGGAGGTTCGTGAGGTAGGAGCACGAAGGCTCGACACCCCAACTTGTGAGGTGGAGAGATGCGAGAAGTGCGAAAAGGAAGTCAAACCATCGCTGACTTTCAGGGTTTATCAGAGTAAAAAAAAAAAAACTCGACGCTCTGGTAGCGTCGTGTTGCAAAGATCGAAAGGACGCCTTACTGGTTAGGCCTATGGCCATAACCGCTGATCATATGAGTGCGGTTAAGGGATGGAAGGGTCTGTATCAGGTCCCGTAGGGACTCGGAGAATTCTATTCTTCGGAGAAAAAAAGAAAAGGGGCGAAAAGTTTTAATTTTCGTAGTGGGTATGTAACAAATTGCTATCAGAGCATGGTTACAGCACTCGGCCTGCTTGGGCTCATGAACGAGTTGCGCAGAAGCTCTGCTCGAAACACTCCTAAGAGGAGAAATCCTTTATCTTAAACCCTTTTATATTTAAAGGATCAAAGTTTGAAAATAAGAACCCGACTGTGTATGCATGTGAAAGAATTATGAATTTTTTCGCGGGTTATAAAAATGTATCTAACTATTGACTAACAACCAACATTTGTATTTTGCACCCAA
>JZKD02S0189163.1:1494958-1517952 GCA_000966675.3 Picea glauca | reverse complement strand
ACCCTGTACACGATTTTTACCTTAAAATAAATTACGGGCTAATAAAATAAGTTTAAAAAAATCACTCTAATACAAAAAATTCGTCCAATAAAAAATTAGAGGCCCCTTAATTTCGTCCATGGGCGAAATTTCGCCCCTAAAATCATCTATGTATACCACTTCATTTTGTTAAGTTTTAGTGTTGTTATCATGTTATTTTCAAATTACATAAGCATTCAATGTATTTTTATTCTCGGAAACCCTCATGTAAGAAAACCCAACAAAAAATTCCTCAATAACAGATTGCTAATACAATGCCAAGACTAAGACCAAGAATAAACTAGGACTCAACATGCACCTCTCTTCTCCTTCCTCCCGCCTTCAAAAGATGCACACTAGATGAGTGAGTGTGAGAGTGAAGAGGTGAGGCACCATCCTCACATATATATACTAGTTGAGGAGGCTCTAGGGTCATGTCTCTTCACTTAGTAGGGCTGAATTCTTCCACTAGTGGTTAAAACCACTTTATAAACCCTAGGGGCTGACTTCACAAATACCACATATAAATATGGTTTGACCAATCCACAAAAGGGGATTTGGTCTTATACAAGACCTGACATGATCAATCCACAAAATGGGATTTGATCTATAAGATAATAACTCAAATATAATTATAATATTATTCGAAGTTACAATATTTCAACACTCCCCCTTAATGAGAAGGGTATTCTATTGACATGAACCAATACAACATCATCAAGAGAAAGATAGGGAAACATCATCATCAACATATGGAACATTGACTAGAACATCTACAAATCATCGAAAGTTTTTTCTCATCATCAATATCATCATCCACAACATGGAGCTTGGAGTCGTATCACCATCATCATCAACATAAGGCTTAATTATCATCGTCATCATCATCAACATGAAACTGAAATAACATCTTCATCCTCATCAACATGAGGCTAAAGTAATATTATTAGCAGCATGAAGCTGAAACATCAACATCAATAGTACAAAGATGGAACAACATCATCAACAACATGAGGATGGAACAACATCATCAACAACACGAGGCTGGAACAACAACATCATCGAAGCAAAAAAAAGAAAGAAGCAAACAAAAGAAAGAAGCAAACAAAAAACTAGTGTGCAAGCACGAACAAGTCCAACCGCAGGTGCAAGACCCCAACCCTGCAAAAAATGAACCAAACAACAAGAAGAAACAACCAACGAACCAATGAACAAACAACAACAAGTGAACCAGTAAAAAATATATGTATCTTCAATGATGACTAAATTGCATTTCAAGCATAGAAGAAATATGAAACATATGATGACCATGCCAGTGGAAATATTTAAACATTCTTACTTGCAAACTGTAAATAACCAACAACAAACAACGAATACGAATGAAACTATGGTATTGAAACTTACTTGTCAATGATGAATGAAGGAAGCACATGTCCAATTGTGGGTGCAGGACCTGAACCCTGCAAAGTGAGAAAGCAACACAGACTATAGGTGCAGGACCCCAACCTTGCAAAGTTGAAGCAAACAAAGAAAGCAACAAGCACCAATGGGTCCAACTGCAGGTGCAGGACCTCAACCTTGCAAAGTTGAACCCAACAAGAAGCAATAGTAGTCGACGAGCCAATGAACCAACGAACAAGCAACAATGAGTGAACCAGTAAACAATATATGTATATTCAATGATGCCTAAATTGCATTCCAATCATAGAAGAAGTATGAAACATATGATGGCTATGCGAGTGGCGGTGGACAACAATATAGTCCAAATTCACTGCAACATTGTATGGAAAAATTCGAGGAAAAATGTACTATGACAGGCCTATTTAAGTAAACATTTAAGGTTGTCAGGCCCATTTAAGAGCCTCACACTATGTAAACATTTATGTTGTCAGGCTTATTCAAGTACCTCAAAAAGAGTGTCAATGCTCAAAACTTTCGATATGTACAATTTCAATAAAAATAGAAACAATAAGATAATTAATAATAATAATAATAAAAAGCGTCAATACTCAAAACTTTTGGTATGTAAACATTTTAATAAAAATAAAAAAATAAAAAAATAGGGTAGATGCTCAAAACTTTGAATATATAAACATTTAAAATATTGAGAATAGGGAAGCTGGATAGCTAGAAATAATAATAGTTAAAGAAGACCAAAACTATGAGATCGATTGAGGAAGTTCCCATTAACAAATGTAGTGGTTGAGATTTTTTTATGGAGCAATACAAACAAAAGATAATATAAACAAAAACTGCAAACGACAATATTGCACAGCCTCTCCAATATTTTAGGCGGAATGAGTTTGTAAGGATTCCTGTTTCGTAACGCCTGCTTTATTATTCTGTCATCCAGTGTTTTGACGTTGATCGTGCAGACAAAAAGAAAGAAACAGATCAGTATTTTCAAGAGTTGGAAGTATTTCCATTGTCTTGTTCATTTAACTCGATTGTAGATTTCAATGATTGAAGAACTTACTTACTTCCAAAGTTAATGGTAGGTTGGTTTTGTGTCTGTGTCTTAAAATGATTGGAATTTACAATCAAGTTAAACTCTGATGCATGTGGAATAATATTTAAAAATGATGAGGGATTCCGGTGGTGAAACTGCTGAACTCTGGATGATGCAATGAAAATGCCTCTCTATTTTCTTGGCCATTTTTAAGTCAATTGTAGATTTTGGATGATTGAAAAGCTTAGTTACAAAATCAATGGTTGGAATAAACATAATTTACAATCAGAAAGATTAAGCTCAGGTTACATGTGGAATAATACTGAAGAGTAATGAGGCAATCGGGTGGTGAAACTGCTKWMTTATTTGTACTCGCTGAGGTTTGGATGTGACTAAGAATGAATAATGGGAACGTGAGTAAACACTATTTGCTATGTGGACAAGTCTCAAGGTCCTTTTCCTCTGAAACTTTTCAGTGTTATGTGGGAGAGTTTTAAGATCAATTTACCTGGTGTGATTGGCATCTAGGTAGAATAGAGCCATCTAAATTGGAATTTGTTTTAGAGATTGCTATGTGCCAGGTTGTATTTCAAATTTAAATTGGAATTTGTTTTAGAGATTGCTTTGTGTCAGGTTGTAGTTCAAATTTCAATATATGATAACTTGGATATCTGTATGGGGTCATGGAGTCAAGATTTGTATATTCCATACTTAGCCACCAGTAGTTTAGATATGAAAACTCCCACTAAATTGATCAACGCTAATATTCATATTTTTGGATTTGATATGTTATTTAAATTTAACATGTATCATCTATATGTAAATATATTCATATAGTTGGTTGGATATCTGTATGGATTCAAGATTTGTATATTCCACACTTAGCCACTAGTAGTTTAGATATGAAAACTCCCACTAAATTGATCAATACTAATATTCATATTTTTGGATTTGATATATCATCTATATGTAAATATATTCATTTGCGAGCTTAATATATAATGGGCATTATACACAAAAATATATACCACTTCACCTTGTTAAGTTTTAGTGTTGTTATCACGTTATTTCCAAATTACATAAGCATTCAATGCATTTTTATTCTCGGAAACCCTCATGTGGAAGAAAACCCAGCAAAAACTTCCTCAATAATAGATTACTAATACATTGGTGAAACTGCAAAAAACAACTCCAACTGCCGACGCAGGACCCCAACCTTGCAAAGTCGAAGCAAACAAAAGCAAGTAGCAAGCAACAAACCAATGAGCAAAGAACAAATACGAATGAAACCATGGTATCAAAACTTACTTGTAAATGATGAATGACAGAATCACAGGTCCAATTGAGAGTGCAAGATCTCAACCCTCAAAGTGCAATAACAGGTCCTAGAACTACCCAGGATTTGCATTCCAGGTCCTGGAACTTGTTTTCTTTATAGCTTACTGAAAAATGTCACCGACAAAGATGGATAATTCCTGGAAACAATGTGCAATTTTGTTGCATCTTAGCTATTGTTGCACCATACCTATCCCTTCTACACCTACCTGAAGTTTTCTTCTACAAGAACATCTTGCAAAGGAAAGCTTCACATCGTCTTTTTCATGTGAAAGACATGGGTTCAATTCTTGTATGGGATAGGTAGGTACTCATTCCCGGGCAAGATGGGAATATCATTGAGGGAAAGGTGCGAAGGATAAATAATTCCTTATTCAATTGAGGCATTATATTTCCACTTTGTCACATACGACAAAGGACTGGGATTTGTAATGCTAGAAAAATGCCGATCGAAGTTGTGCATACGACATTGGCATGCACATGATGCAGAGCCTAGAGAAAAAAATTGGTGGAAAATTTAAGAGCAGGAAAGTCTGCAGGATAAAAACGATGAATACATAGTTAAACATTCTTACCTCGTGCAAGACCTAAACCCTGAAAATTGAAAAAAAAAACTCCAAATTCCGGCACACGACCACAACCTTGAAAAGTTGAAGCAAACAAAAGCAAGAAGCAAGCAACAAACTAGTGTGCAAGCATGAACAAGTCCAACTGCAGGTGCAGGACCCTGTTGAAGGGAAAATTGACCGTCCGTCAACTGGGAGAGTGGAACCGGTCCGGGGTTGTCTAATAACCCAAGCCGTTTGGAATGAACCACCCTGACGGGTTTAACGACTCTGTTAGCCGTTCTAAGGTCCTAAGAAAACCAAAGAGAAAACTAATCTAAACTAACTAATCTAACTATTGAAACTAATTAAAACTAAATAAAACAAATTAACTAAAACTAAATACAACAAACTAAACTAACTAACAATAAAACTAACTAATACACTAATTAAAACTAAATAAAACAAACAAACTAAAACTAAATACAACCAACTAAACTAATTAACAATAAAACTATATAAGTGCAATCTACTAATTACTAACTCTACTAATTAACTATCTAATTACTAATGGAATTATAACTTATTCACAAATGTACAATATCTACAACTTGCAGATTTGAATAAAACCTGTAAAATTCATTTGCTTTCTGCCCTAAGACAGCTAGAGATGTTTTTTGATTTTTATGATTATATGAACAAGAAATAAAACTTACTGAAATTAAACGATCTAATATACTAATTGAAATTAAACAACCTAATATACTAATTCTACCTATAAATCTAACTAAACTTATATCTAAACTAAATTACTAATAAATACACTAAAACAAACAAATAACAAACTGACCTGGAAACGCTCTAGATTTGTCCTATGTATGATGACTTCGAAGATGGTCGGAGGAAGGAAACTCGCACCGAGTAATCCAGAAGCTTCTCGTAAACGATAGGCTGCACTGCTCTTTGAGTTGGTTTACAGGACAAACAAGACATAAAAAATCATAACAATTATAAGATTTATAAATCTCTGCAATAAGGGAAACCTGATATGCAAAAACTTATACTTAATAACTCAACTTATGAAGAAGAGAAATATGCCATTCACAAACTGAATCAAACAATTGCCATGTTCTTTATATACTTGGAAGAAATCAAATATGGATTATATTGATTAAATTATATCATTTGCAAAAGACTAAGATAGCTAAAGTAGTCATTAACCAAATGCAAATTGATACACATGAACATAAAACAAAATATTGATATTATGAGAAGCTAAAGCTGTAGCAGAATATCAGATTCTGTCTCAGTCTGTATTAAAATTCCATATCCTTGTTCTCCCACGAATGAGGATTATGTTATTACAAAAATAATGAGTATTTATAAGTTTTTCCACAGGGTAAAACCTCCCTGTGGTAGTTATCAAACTGTTTACAAAATCTGGGAAGATATTCCCAAGATCAACTAAACTAGGAAACTAAAATGAAACTAAAGTATTTAGATATTCTCTAAACTGCTCATCAAATCCAATGCAATTTCGAATTCACCTGAAATGGACCAAAAATAACAAGTTAGAGAGATATTTTATTAGCAAAACAATAAAAATCTAATTCTACAGACTTAGCTACAAAATCATCTGATTCTGTAGCTAATCTAAAATAATATACAGGATCAGAATTGAAATTAAATCAAATCTTTTTAATAAAACCAAATTGAATTAACAACCAAACGAATCATTTCACTTGAAAATGCCATATCGTTTGAAATAAAATAGAATCAAAATCCAATAACCGAATAGAGAGACATGCATACTCTGTTTCGATTGTTATCATAAACGGGTAGACAGAATCAAAATTAAATGATTTTGAAAATCGTTTCATATCCAATTTGAAAGAAATGCAATCAAACAAATCACAGACAAACGTTGTGTTTTTCCAACAATAGGAGATACGATCAGATCAAAACAAAATCGCTTTTAAAATTATCATAGCTATCATGACATCAAACGATTCATGCTATAGGTAGATTAATTCAAACAGGTGCGAGAATCAACTCATACAAAATCGTAACCAGATCGATTTGACTTTGATCACAATCATAATAGCATCAGCATAAATGATAATTGATTATTGCAAAATGGTCAAATAAAATTGATTGGGATTGAACAAAATCATTTATTTCAAACGAATCATGATTAAGTTTAACATAAATCGTGAATCTGGATATAACCAATCTCGTTTTACAAATCGAATTCAAACAGAGTATCCATTACAATGTGAATCCAACTGATAACGCGGTCGAGGTAACAGTAAATCAATGTGAATTAACCGTCTAGGTTTTAGCATGCTCATTATGAATTAAATCTATTCATGATTTGGGCGTGTTTGTAACAGGCTTAAAATAGAGTAATGTTTCCGAGGAAACAGAGTCACATTGAAACGATCTGAGTTGAATTCCTGTCCTTCCAAAGTCATATGGTACAACAAACCGTAACAATAAACCTCATCAAAATCGTTGCCAATCATAGCACATGCATTATAACAAAATCGAATCAAAATGTGATCGTTTTCTAAATTGAATATGAAGAACAATTCCTGTCTAGAATAGATACAAACAGAGCATCCATTTTAACTCAATCAAACAAATCAAATCCATACCAAGATCAGTCAAATCGATGAAAATCTAATAAAAACTAAACTGAGAATGATTGGAAAAACGAAATTCCATTTAGTCAAAGAAAAACTATACATAGAATGCATGCAATGTAACATAACCATTCAAATGAAGTGAGAAGAGATATTTAAAACCGAAACGAAGTCGTTATAACAACCTAGATTATTTACAAAAAACAAATGATATCAAATATACCTGTGTGGCGACGAGGCTATTCAATTATGCCAGCTTGGAATTCACCACAGCCGTGGCTGATTCCACATTTTTAAACAAGATGGAGCTGGTCGTCTTTTGTTTCTTATCTGTTGCTTGTAGCTTGTCCTTTTGACTGGTCAGGGCTGCAATCTGATCCTCTAGTGACTGAATCTTTGACTGGAGTATTGAAACATCATTATAATATCGCTCCAACCACGAATTGCATTGATCACAGGGTGACATTGTAGGTTTAGATAGAGCAGGAGAGGATTTGGGCAAATGACCGAGGGTTTCACAAGGCAACTTAATTCTTGGGTAGTTAGGGTTGTTCTGTAGGAAGGGGGGTAGGTTTGACACAAAGTCATACGAGGGTTCGACACACAAACCTTGCGAATAGGGGTATTCACTAGCCAAGAAACGCTCCACTTTCGAATCGGAGTCCTCACTCAACACGATAGGGTTAATCTCGACAGGGGGTTTTGGCTTGTTCCTTGCCATCCGTGAAATCAGACGTGCATTATTTTTCCCTTTGGCGTTTGCAGTGAGGTTTTCCTTGGGCTTTTTTCCCATAGGCTTAACAGTCTTAACACTCTTAGTCACAGTGTGGGGTAAATCGATAGGAGGGTCGGTCGAGGGTTTAGGTAGTAGGACATGGTAGGGAACCGGGGGTACAGCCTTAGTTTCAACTACCACAGATTTATCAATCTGTACAGGGTCGGTGTCTTCATAGCCATTGCGGGCAATGAAAGCCTTCCAAGTATCACCAAGAAAACTCAACTGATAAACAACCATGAGCTTGATAAGTCCATGGTGAAACAGACTGTTATCAACCTTGAGCCTTTTATACTTCTTGGACATTTTAAACAGGCTACGATGCAAATAATAGGGCATGTTGAGCTGATATCCCATAAAAACCATAAGCAAACGTAGGTGGTGTAGGAATACAAACCCATATCGACCTTCACAGGTGATAAACTGCTTGATTAACATTAATAAATCATGCCATCGTTGTTTGAGCATGGTCACGGGCATACCTCTATCACACGAGGTAACCTTGCGCGATTGGAAGAGCAGTGTCCATGGGACCTCTTTGACTTTGCAATTCTTGGACCATTGTTGTCCAGTGGTAGGCAAACCCGTAGCAAGGATGATAAACTGTTCATCAATTTCTAACTGTATATCGCCAACCTTAGCTCGACAGCCATCGAAGGTCATGGCAAACTGTCAAGCTATGCAAAGGTTAAAACCCTCGAAACGTTCCACAAAGGTAAGCCATCCACTGTCTGCCAAATCTTGGCGGGCATTATCAAGCATCAACAGGGCCTGTTTGCCATTGGGTTGAACTCGTAGGATTGGTGCCATGGAGTTGAATGCATGGTAAGGGAAGGGTTTGAACACATCAACACAGAGTAATAGAGCTACCCGAACCAACAACAATGAATCGAGCCAAAAGGGGTAAGCATTAACGCAAGCATGCGAAGGTGGTGGAGTCATTCATTGCTATGCACGATAGTTATGGCAAAGTACAACCGCCAAATTTCATAGTTGTTCAAACAATCATAGCATAGCTCAAAAATCATATCGTTTGGCCAACCAAAGAATCGAATGATAAGTGTTATGCCAACGCACCAAATCAACGTTAGAGTATAGTTTGTAAACCATCGACATTCAATCGTGAAACCAACATCAAATGTTAGCCATGCGCCATTGTATAAATGTTTAACCAATGTGCCGATTCATATGCATATAGTTGACAAGCCAAAAATTATGAAAGGATTAACATAAGGATTATATGTATAAACATTTAATCAAAAACCCCTATGCATTTTTATAGAATCAGTGATCAGGCGAGTCATAAAAAGTGTAAGTCCAAATGCTCAATGCCTTACAAACTCAATAAAATCAAGTTATGCAATCAATATAAAAATGTCCAATGAGCACAATTTGAAAGTCTTTTCAGCCACATACGATAAACAAAGGGTAACTGCAGAAGGCATATCCATAAAAGATCATGACAGTGCAGATAGTGATCGAAAAACAACTTCGAAAGGAGAAGTTTTCACGCTTACTGTCGTGAAAACTTAACGAAGACAGATGTGAAAATGTCACAAGAAATGAAAATGTCGTCTATTTGAACAATGCGACGAAAAACTTGATGTTCGCAAGACATAGGTGTAGGCATCTTATAGTATCGTAGAAAAAGGTGAATTGGCTGCCAACAATGGCGACACACTGGAAGAAGCAGTTATGTCTGTAAAAGTAACAAACTCAGATTAGGACAGCCAAGAAAATTTCAACTCAAAAAACAACAACCAGAAAGTCGTTCAAACATCATTATTAATCATTTTTTCCAACAGTGTTTTAAAAGATGAAAACCAATAACAGTCTTAAGATCAACAAGTCACGATATTAAAGATAAAATCTTCGATACTGTTGGCATGGCCACTGCTTCCAGCAGTCATCCATAGCCTCGACAGGGTTGCCATTTAACCCACTCTGACATCTGTATCGTGTCAAGAAGTTCTAGATCAAAATAAAGGACATTAAAGAGGTTTCTTATATTTTTTGCAGATTTTCATATACCCGACATTGCGTCGCTTCCAGCAGGCCTATTCAGTACCCCGACGAAGTTGTCTTGGTGCCATGCATGCATTTACCCACTGCCAGCAGACCTGTTCAACATCCCAACGGGTTTACAAACACTTCCCACAGCTCTTATTAATAATTTATTTTGTTTTTCTTATATAGATATAGCTGAGCGGGGTGACGTTGAAAATCTTAATATTTTAACATATATATATATATATATATATAAAGACCTCATCAAAATATTTTAGCACTGTCCTTTATTCAGTTCCAGAGATGCTTTTTGAAAACAACTTCCTATGACATGGAGACATCTTTTGAGTCATTCCTTTACGGAAAAGGGACAGCGTAAAAAGATAATAGATGATCATGACGAGATTTGCTCAGAGATTGAAATCAATAAACTTCTTTCAAACAACAAAATTTTCTAACATAGATATCAGTTTCAGAGATATGTCATTGATGTTTGTACAAATTTTCAGAAGTTATTTCAGCGAAGAAATTTTTCTATCGTCTTTGTCTGAATAGCTCAGTGTACAGGTATGTGTATGTCCAAAAACACAAAATGATCAATTCAAATCAAAATAAAAAATAGAAAGAAAATGAAAATGCAAACGAAAACAAAAAAAAGTACATAATATACAAGGGTAGTTATCAAGCAAAGTATCTTTTCAAGGCTTAGTCGTTCACCAGATAGGTGTCAAGCTGCCCTTCAAGATTCTGCAATCGAAAGGAACTAGGACCCAACTTTTCAGAAATTAAAAATGGCCCAAGCCATAAGTTTTGAAATTTTGTGTGCTCACCCTTCCCTTCGTGTGGTTTGTCCCACTTCAAGACGAGATCGCCTACTTCAAAATTCCTATCAGAAGAAGAATTAGAATCGAACCAGCTTTTAATCAATTGTTGATGTTGATCTAACTTACACTTAGCCTGGGCTCTTACTTCTTCCAACTTCATCAAAGCGTTAATTCGACTTTCTAAAGGGGGACAATCTTCTTCTTGGACTTTTTGTGACAACTGAAGAGAAGGAAGAAGAATGTGAGGTGGCAGAATTGCTTCTCAGCCATAAACGAGAAAAAAGGGGGAGTTACCTATAGCGGCTTTGGGTGTTACCCTATCAGCCCATAGTGCGTTCAATAGTGCATTGTGCCAGTTCTTGTGATTTTCAACCACAGTTCTCTTGATAATTTTAATCAAGTTCTTGTTTGTTGATTCTGCTAAGCCGTTGCCTTGGGGGTAGTAACTAGCAGAATACTTCAGCTTTATTCCTTTCTCCAAAGCTAACTTGCTCATATCAAGAGAAGAAAAGTACAAAGCATTGTCAAAGACTAGACAATCAGGGATACCAAAACGAGTGATAATATTCGAGTTTAGAAAAGCGATTAACTGACTGGTGTTAACAGTTCTTAGCGTGGCAGCTTCAGACCATCGTGTAAAGTAATATGTGGTTGTCACAATATACTTGTGCTGTTGTGAGGACGGAGGGTTAACAAGACCTATGATATCAAGGCCCCATTGCTGGAAAGGAGAATCCACTGAGACGGGTTGCAAGGGAAAGGTTGGTTTTTGCAACCGCCCAGATGCTTTCTGACAGATGATGCATTTGCGACACAAGGCATGGGCGTCCTTAAAAAGTGTGGGCTAGTAGTAACCAGCTCTTAAAACCTTATGAGTAGTGGTGTAACCACCGAAGTGGCCACCAGCTTTTC
Organism: Picea glauca; assembly: GCA_000966675.3. Classification (NCBI taxonomy): domain Eukaryota; kingdom Viridiplantae; phylum Streptophyta; class Pinopsida; order Pinales; family Pinaceae; genus Picea; species Picea glauca. The sequence goes on along the minus strand of JZKD02S0189163.1, from coordinate 1,506,442 downwards.
CTGCATGCAACTCAAGCAAGACTTTTTCTGCTTCGTCTTTCTCGAGACAACGCATCAGTACGCCGTCAAAATTCTGAGGAAACAATACACCATTAACTAGATGAAAGGAGGCATACTTTAGTCTTAACGTTCTTCTCTTGACGGGGTCAAGGTGACGGGGTGCTGATCCATGTTCAAGACATAATCTAATATCGTCGTACCAAGGACTAACGAGGTTTTGTGAGCAACAAATTAAACTTTGACCGCGTTGTTCTAGGTTTGATGTATCACTATCTTCATGATGTCTTGTTTCTGAATCAACAATCAATTTACACAACCCTTGGCCTCTCACGATCTGAGCTGGGGTGATCTCTAAGTCATACTCCTGCAAGGAGGTGACCCATTTGGCTCTCTTCTCTCCTAACTCCTTCTGCACTAACAAGTTCCTTACAACAGGATAGGAGACAATGACTTTCGTCCTTGACTTCAAAAGATAGGACCGAAAATGCTTAACTGCTTTGAAAACAACGTAGGCTTGCCGATCAACCGCTGGGTAGTTAAGTTCAGCACCTTTGAAAGCAGAGCTCATAAAGGCGATGGGTACTTCATTGTTCTTGGAATTCTTCTGAGTTAGGACTGCGGCATAGGAACGATTAGAGGCAAAAGTATAGAGTGTAAAATCCTGAGAGAAATCAGAGCTCATGAGAGACGGAGCGTCTATTATGGCCTTCTTTATAGCATTAAAAGATTGATTTTCTGTGGGTCCCCAGTGATATTGGGTGTCTTTCTTAATCAGGTTTTGTAAAGGCCTGACCATTTCGGAGAAACTGGGGATGAATCTTCTCACGAAGTTAATCCGGCCTAAGAAAGACTGCATGGACTTCTTGGATGTAGGAGGGGGAAGTTTAGCGATGACTTGAGTCCTTTCGGGGTCAATAATCATCCCATCACTAGACACAATGAATCCTAGTAATTTACCCTGTTCTACTGCAAAGATGGACTTTTTGGGATTCAAGGAGATGCCGTATTTACGGCATCGTAGCAGAACGGCTCGTAAGTGAGCTAGATGATCGTCTTTGTTTTTAGAATAAACAGTCACATCATCTAAGTAAACTACGATGGACTGATTGATTAAGCCTCGAAAAGCAATGTCCATTGCTCTCTAAAAGGTAGCACCAGCATTAATCAATCCAAAGGGCATTTTGCGATAAGCATAAGTGCCCCACGGGGTACGGAAGGTAGTTTTGAGTTGGTCTGGCGGAGACATCAAGACTTGGTTGTATCTAGAGAAACCATCCAATAAAGATAGCCTCTCGGAACCAGATACCTGTTGAAGGATCTGTTCCATGGGTGGGACAGGATAATTATCTTTGTCAGACGCTCTATTGAGGTTCCGGAAATCGACACAAAGTCGAATTTCCCCGTTTTTCTTCCGAACCGGGACAAGGTTGGATACCCATTGAGTGTGCCTAACAGGAAAAATTATTTTAGCACTTAGGAGTTTATTCAATTCTTTTTGAACGATCGGTTCAAGTTTAGGGTGCATCTTCCTCAGTTTTTGTTGGAATGGTAAAGTTTGGGGCTTCATTGGGATGACATGCTGTATGATATTAGGATCGAACGTTTTAAGATCATCGTATGTCCATGCAAAGACATCCTTAAATTCTTTAAATAATTTAACAAAAGCATCTTTTTCTTGTCTAGAACATCCTAAGCCTAGATTAATACACTGAGGATTTTCAATAGTTCCTAAATTAACTTTTTCATAAGATAACGAGGATCTATTGGTTTTACAATTGACCGTCTTTTTAAATTTATCTTCAAAATCATAAAACTTCTGTAGTCTAATTACAGATTTTGGGATTGAGTTTACCATATCTGATAGAGCTTCAGGAGATTTCGGATCAGGTATTACCGTGAAATCGCACAAATTGTCGTCATGTGTGTGTTCCTCTATCACCGCGCCTTGAAATGTTTCTTCCATGTGCAGAAAGTTGATAATCTGCTGATCATCGTTAAATACTCTCCAGTTGGTGACGTTATCGGGAATGGATGGCCAAAACAACAGCTCAACAGAGAATGCGTCTGGGGACAAGCCTTCTGCAGGAAGAAGTTTAGAGGCTACATTAGCTAGTAAATCTACTTCAGAGTTATTCAATCTAGGAATGGAATTTATATTAAAAGAAGAAAATTTACTCATTAAATTCCATACCTCAGACTGGTAGATTTTGAGATGTGGAGAAAGACAGTGGATAGAATCTCTCACCTGTCTAACCACTATTTCAGAGTCGCCAAAGACGGTTAAATTTTGAATGTTCATGTCCAAAGATTTTCTGAGACCTTGCAGTAAAGCCTCATATTCTGCAGTATTGTTAGTACATTCAAATTCCAACCTACATGCTATCAATGTTTTATTACCTGTCGGATCCATAATGACGCAGCCTGCTCTGGCTCCTTCTTTGGACTTTGACCCATCGAAATACAGAGACCAAATTTGATTTGCATCGGGTTCAAGAGATTGATGTGTGGAAGGTGCGGGCTGCACAAATGTTACGATCTCGGACTGTTGTTCTGGATTGATGATGGGTGAAACCTCGACCATGAAGTTTCCAAAGAAGGTGTCCATCCCTTGTACTTCAGGTGAATCAACATGGGGTGTGTACGGTTCATTAGGATCATTCAAATTAGTGACCGTGAACTTGAGGTAACGCTCACGGTTTACTCTGATTTTATTAGGCTTACCATTCTCTGGAAGCCATAGATGAGACCAATCTGTTGCGAAGTAACCATGTAGTTGCTCCAACCAGTCCCTTCTTAAAAACATGCCATACACTTTTGGAATATCCACAACGATTATATCAATAACTTGATGAACCTTTGGGTTAGACGATAATCTAATCAATACATTTTTTAGTTCGCTTATAACATTGACATTTGTTCGATCAAGTTGTATGATTTTTAAAGTAGATGGTTCCACTTTGGCGTTAATTTTCTGGCATACCGACCAAGGCATCACATTAGATGACACCCCTGAGTCGACCATACAATTATGCACATTTCTGTTGAAAATCTCGAAAGTTAAAAGAAAAGGAGGTACATTCTTGCGAGTACTAAGAGTAGTAGCTTGTGGCTTTTTACTCGTAGTTTCTAAGGCTACTTTATCTACATTATTTACATTATTTACAGGGACTACAGGAAGGCTTCCTTTATCTTGAGGATCAGGATTGTTTTTAGTGGAAGTCTTCTCGGGGACTTTGCTTTTCACAACCTTGTTACCATTACCATTCTTGCCATTTTCTGAAATATTTTGCAACATTTTTTGTAACAAAAATGGAAATTTCAACAACTCGTAGATAGAAATGTTAGCCCTTAATTTTTTAAGATCTTCAACAACATCATAATCTAATTTAGGGTTCACATTACTCTGTTTCGGATCTGCTGATTTAGATTGCTTTGGAGGTGAAGTTGTAGTATTCTCGGTAGCAGGCTTGTTTGTTGTCTTACTCCTAGTGTTATAAGGGTGAATAGTCTCGAAGTTGGCTTGGAAGATACTATCCGAGAAGTGTCCAAAAATGTTTGGGGAAGACTCTTCTTCTTGAACTGTCTCTGGTTCAACTACCTCCTTAGGAATCTCAGGAGGCATCAACTTGTCTTGGACATCTAGAATTGTTTGAAGAGCACATTGCAAACTTTCTAGATTAAGGCCTTCGGAGGTTGGATTAGGTCGATTGGTAGGAAAGGGATTTCGGAAAGGAGGTTTGTAGGGTCCTATACTTGAGGAAGCTTCTCCGGTTGACCTTTTTAAGTCTATAACTTGATTAGACAGGTTTTGAACAACTTTAGTTAGGTTTTCCAAATCAAAGTTTTCAGGTTGTGTTTTACTTTGAGTAGGTCTGGGGAGGATTTCAATCTTCTTTTTGGAATAAGAGCTAGTTTCAGTTTCGTTGCTAGAAGAGTCCTTAAGACTAAGTATGTATTTTTCAATCTGACTAGCCTCCTCAAAGGCTTCTAACAACATGGCCTTTTTAGATCGTTTAACCCAAATAGCTATGCTTTGATGCAATGCTTTAGTGTAGTAAGCTATGACAAGACTCTCAACAGGAATAAAATCTGTAGGGATTCGTTTTTTAAGCATCAAGAATCTTTGATTAAATTCTTTAACTTTTTCTTTTGGGTTCATTTTTAAGCTTGAAAGGTCCATGACCAAGACTTCCGGAGGCTTACCGTCTCTGAATTTTTCCAAAAAGCATGACTCAAACTTTTCCCAAGACACGATGGTATGGGGTTGTTGGGAAAAGTACCAAGTGGATGCATTACCCTCAAAAGTATAAGGGAACAACCTACAGAAAACGTCTTCATGTTCAACATTACAGAGTCTAATGGCTAACATAAATTTTTTGATATGATCTTCCGCTATCTGTTTGGATTCAGGATCAAACTTGGGAAGCCATTTCTCCAGGTGCTTAGGTAAAGGGTGTTGGGCTCCTGGTACAGCTACAACATCCTGGTCCAACCAGGGTCTGGCAGGGTTGTTCTAATTTTCCATTGGGGTAGTGGGTGTGGAAGGCTGAGAAGGCGAATTGCCTTCATCTGATGAGGAATCTCCTCCAGAAGAGGAAGGAGATGAGGGAGGTGGTGAAGGAGGTATCCTAGATCCTCCTGCAGCGGGATTTAAGTTTGGATCTGTAGGATTCACAGTGAGGTTAGTGTCACATAATTGTTCTCTGATATCAGAGAAGTCCAAAGGTTGACCCCACGGACGGTTTGGTCGCCTCAAACTAGCTAAGGCACTATGTGTTTTAATAAGAGATCGGCGGACAATTTCTTCTAAGTCACCACCTGTAGGATTAGGGGTTGCTGGCTCAACAGTGATCTATGGATCTTCGGTTGAAGTAGTTGTTGTTTGAAGGGGAATATTATCGTGTGAACGGCTTCTAGTCACTATAGGTGAGCGATTAGGGGGGGGAGGAGTCTTGCAACCGCCTCGTGCCATTAATAAAGTTCAGGCCCTCCTTCTAGCACCATTTTTTGATGGGCGAAATTGACCATCTGTCAACTGGGAGAGTGGAGCCGGTCCGGGGTTGTCTAATAACCCAAGCCGTTTGGAATGAACCACTCTGACGGGTTTAACGGCTCTGTTAGCCGTTCTAAGGTCCTAAGAAAACCAAAGAGAAAACTAATCTAAACTAACTAATCTAACTAATGAAACTAATTAAAACTAAATAAAACAAACWAACTAAAACTAAATACAACAAACTAAACTAATTAACAATAAAACTAACTAATACACTARTTAAAACTAAATAAAACWAACTARCTAAAACTAAATACAACCAACTAAACTAATTAACAATAAAACTATATAARTDCAATCTACTAATTACTAACTCTACTAATTAACTAWMTAATTACTAATGGAATTATAACTTATTCACAAATGTACAATATCTACAACTTGCAGATTTGAATAAAACCTGTAAAATTCATTTGCTTTCTGCCCTAAGACAGCTAGAGATGTTTTTTGATTTTTATGATTATATGAACAAGAAATAAAACTTACTGAAATTAAACGATCTAATATACTAATTGAAATTAAACAATATAATATACTAATTCTACCTATAAATCTAACTAAACTTATATCTAAACTAAATTACTAATAAATACACTAAAACAAACAAATAACAAACTGACCTGGAAACGCTCCAGATTTGTCCTGTGTATGATGACTTTGAAGCTGGTCAGAGGAAGGAAACTCGCACTGGGTAATCCAGAAGCTTCTCGTAAACGATAGGCTGCACTGCTCTTTGAGTTGGTTTACAGGACAAACAAGACATAAAAAATCATAACAATTATAAGATTTATAAATCTCTGCAATAAGGGAAACCTGTTATGCAAAAACTTATACTTAATAACTCAACTTATGAAGAAGAGAAATCTGTCATTCACAAACTGAATCAAACAATTGCCATGTTCTTTATATACTTGGAAGAAATCAGATATGGATTATATTGATTAAGTTATATCATTTGCAAAAGACTAAGATAGCTAAAGTAGTCATTAACCAAATGCAAATTGATACACATGAACATAAAACAAAATATTGATATTATGAGAAGCTAAAGATGTAGCAGAATATCAAATTCTGTCTCAGTCTGTATTAAAATTCCATATCCTTGTTCTCCCACGAATGATGATTATGTTATTACAAAAATAATGAGTATTTATAAGTTTTTCCATAGGGTAAAACCTCCCTGTGTTAGTTATCAAACTGTTTACAAAATCTGGGAAGATATTCCCAAGATCAACTAAACTAGGAAACTAAAATGAAACTAAAGTATTTAGATATCCTCTAAACTGCTCATCAAATCCAATGCAATCTCGAATTCACCTGAAATGGACCAAAAATAACAAGTTAGAGAGATATTTTATTAGCAAAACAATAAAAATCTAATTCTACAGACTTAGCTACATAATCATCTGATTCTGTAGCTAATCTAAAATAATATACATGATCAGAATTGAAATTAAATCAAATCTTTTTAATAAAACCAAATTGAATTAACAACCAAACGAATCATTTCACTTGAAAATGCCATATCATTTGAAATCAAATAGAATCAAAATCCAATAACCGAATAGAGAGACAGAGATACTCTGTTTCGATTGTTATCATAATCAGGTAGACATAATCAAAATTAAACGATTTTGAAAATCGTTTCATATCCAATTTGAAAGAAATGCAATCAAACAAATCACAGACAAACGTTGTGTTTTTCCAACAACAGGAGATACGATCAGATCAAAACAAAATCGCTTTTAAAATTATCATAGCTGTCATGACATCAAACAATTCACGCTATAGGTAGATTAATTCAAACAGGTGCGAGAATCAACTCATACAAAATCATAACCAGATCGATTTGACTTTGATCACAATCATAATAGCATCGACATAAATGATAATTGATTATTGCAAAATGGTCAAATAAAATTGATTGGGATTGAACGAAATCATTTATTTCAAATGAATCATGACTGAGTTTAACATAAATCGTGAATCCGGATATAACCAATCTCGTTTTACAAATCGAATTCAAACAGAGTATCCATTGCAATACGAATCCAACTGATAACGCGGTCGAGCTTACAGTAAATCAATACGAATTAACCGTCTGGATTTTAGCATACTCATTATGAATTAAATCTATTCATGATTTGGGCGTGTTTGTAACAGGCTTAAAATAGAGTAATGTTTCCGAGGAAACAAAGTCACATTGAAACAATCTGAGTTGAATTCCTGTCCTTCGAAAGTCATATGGCACAACAAACCGTAACAATAAACCTCATCAAAATCGTTGCCAATCATAGCGCATGCATTATAATCAAATCGAATCGAAATGTGATCATTTTCTAAATTGAATATGAAGAACAATTCCTGTCTAGAATAGATACAAACATAGCATCCATTTTAACTCAATCAAACAAATCAAATTCATACCAAGATCAATCAAATCGATGAAAATCTAATAGAAACTAAACTGGGAATGATTGGAAAAATGAAATTCCATTTAGTCAAAGAAAAGCTATACATAGAATGCATGCAATGTAACAGAACCATTCAAATGAAGTGAACAGAGCTGTTTAAAACCGAAACCAAATCGTTATAAAAACCTATATTATTTACAAAAAACAAATGATATCAAATATACATGTGTGGCGACGAGGCTATTCAATTATGCCAGCTTGGAATTCACCACAGTCGTGGCTGATTCCACATTTTTAAACAAGATGGAGCCAGTCGTCTTTTGTTTCTTATCTTTTGCTTGTAGCTTGGCCTTTTGACTGGTCAGGGCTGCAATCTGATCCTCTAGTGACTGAATCTTTGACTAGAGTATTGGAACATCATTATAATATCGCTCCAACCACGAATTGCATTGATCACAGGGTGACACTGTAGGTTTAGACAGAGCAGGAGAGGATTTGGGCAAATGACCGAGGGTTTCACAAGGCAACTTAATGCCTGGGTAGTTAGGGTCGTTCTGTAGGCAAGGGGGTAGGTTTGACACAAATTCATACGAGGGTTCGACACACAAACCTTACGAATAGGGGTATTCGTTAGCCAAGAAACGCTCCACTTCCGAATTGGAGTCCTCACTCAACACGATAGGGTTAAGCTCGACAGGGGGTTTTGGATTGTTCCTTGCCATCCATGAAATCATACGTGCATTCTTTTTCCCTTTGGCGTTTGCAGTGAGGTTTGCCTTGGGCTTTTTGCCCATAGGCTTAACAGTCTTAACACTCTTAGTCACAGTGTGGGGTAAATCGACAGGAGGGTCGGCCAAGGGTTTAGGTAGTAGGACATGGTAGGGAACCGGGGGTACAACCTTAGTTTCAAATACCACAGATTTATCAATCTGTATAGGGTCGGTGTCTTCATAGCCATTGCGGGCAATGAATGCCTTCCAAGTATCACCAAGAAAACTCAACTGATAAACAACCATGAGCTTGATAAGTCCATGGTGAAACAGGCTGTTATCAGCCTTGAGCGTTTTATACTTCTTGGACATCTTAAACAGGCTACGATGCAAATAATAGGGCATGTTGAGCTGATATCCCATAAAAACCATAAGCAAACGCAGGTGGTGTAGGAATACAAACCCGTATCAACCTTCACAGGTGATAAACTGCTTGATTAACATTAATAAATCATGCCATCGTTGTTTGAGCATGGTCACGGGCATACCTCTATCACACGAGGTAACCTTGCGCTATTGGAAGAGCAGTGTCCATGGGACCTCCTCGACTTTGCAATTCTTGGACCATTGTTGTCCAGTGGCAGGCAAACCAGTAGCAAGGCTGATAAACTGTTCATCAATTTCTAACTGTATATCGCCGACCTTAGCTCGACAGCCATCGAAGGTCATGGCAAACTGTCGAGCTACGCAAAGGTTAAAACCCTTGAAACGTTCCACAAAGGTAAGCCATCCACTATCTGCCAAATCTTGGCGGGCATTATCAAACATCAACAGGGTCTGTTTTCCATTGGGTTCAACTCGCACGACTGGTGCCATGGAGTTGAATGCATGGTAAGGGAAGGGTTCGAACACATCAACATAGAGTAATAGAGCTACCCGAACCAACAACAATGAATCGAGCCAAAAGGGGTAAGCATTAACGCAAGCATGTGAAGGTGGTGGAGTCATTCACTGCCATGCACGATAGTTATGGCAAAGTACAACCGCCAAATTTCATAGTTGTTCAAACAATCATAGCATAGCTCAAAAATCATATCGTTTGGCCAACCAAAGAATCAAATGATAAGTGTTATGCCAATGCGCCAAATCAATGTTAGAGTATAGTTTTTAAACCATCGACATTCAATCATGAAACCAACATCAAATGTTAGCCATGCGCCATTGTATAAACGTTTAACCAATGTGTCGATTCATATGCATATAGTTGACAAGCCAAAAATTATGAAAGGATTAACATAACGATTATATGTATAAACATTTAATCAAAAACCCCTATGCATTTTTATAGAATCAGTGATCAGGCGAGTCATACAAAGTGTAAGTCCAAATGCTCAATGCCTTACAAACTCAATAAAATCAAGTTATGCAATCAATATAAAAATGTCCAATGAACACAATTTGAAAGTCTTTTCAGCCACATACGATAAACAAAAGGTAAGTGCAGAAGGCATATCGATAAAAGATCATGATAGTGCAGATAGTGATTGAAAAACAACTTCGAAAGGAGAAGTTTTCACGCTTACTGTCGTGAAAACTTAACGAAGACAGATGTGAAAATGTCGCAAGAAATGAAAAAGTCGTCTATTTGAACAATGCGACGAAAAACTTGATGTTCGCAAGACATAGGTGTAGGCAGCTTATAGGATCGTAGAAAAAGGTGAATTGGCTGACAACAGACCCCAACCTTGCAAAAATTGAACCAAACAAGAAGAAGAAACAACAAACGAACCAATGAACAAGCAACAACTAGTGAACTAGTAAAGAATATATGTATCTTCAATGATGACTAAATTGCATTCCAAGCATAGAAGAAATATGAAACAAATGATGACCATGCCAGCGGAAATACTTAAACATTCTTACTTACAAACTGTAAATAGCCAACAACAAACAACGAATACGAATGAAACTATGGTATTGAAACTTACTCGTCAATGATGAATGACGAAATCACAGGTCCAATTGCGGGTGCAGGACCTGAACCCTGCAAAGTGAGAAAGCAACACCAACTGTGGGTGCAGGACCCCAACCTTGCAAAGTTGAAGCAAACAAAAGCAAGCAGTAAGCACCAATAGGTCCAACTGCAGGTGCAGGATCTCAACCTTGCAAAGTTGAACCAAACAACAACAAGCAGTAGTCGACGAGCCAACGAACCAACGAACAAGCAACAATCAGTGAACCAACAAACAATATATGTATCTTCAATGATGCCTAAATTGCATTCCGAGCATAGAAGAAGTACGAAACATATGATGGCTATGCGAGTGGCGGTGGACAACAATATATGGAAAAATTCACTGCAACATTGTATGGAAAAATTCGAGGAAAAATGTACTCTGACAGGCCTATTTAAGTAAACATTTAAGGTTGTCAGGCCCGTTTAAGAGCCTAAACATTTAAGTTGTGGGGCCTATTCAAGTAATGTACAATTTCAATAAAAATAGAAACAATAAGAAAATTAATAATAATAATAATAAAAAGCGTCCATACTGAAACATAAATATTTTAATAAAAAAAAAAAAAAAAGTAGATACTCAAAATTTTGGATATCTAAACATTTAAAATATTAGAAATAGGGAAGCTGGACAGATATAGTAACTTCACTCCTTGGAGGGAATAATAATAGTTAAAGAAGACCAAAACCATGAGATCGATTGAGGAAGTTCCCATTAACAAATGTAGTGGTTGGGATTTTTTTTTATGGAGCAATACAAACAAAAGATAATATAAACAAAAACTGCAAACGACAATATTGCACAGCCTCTCCAATATTTTAGGCGGAATGAGTTTGTAAGGATTCCTGTATACTTTGCACACTGTGGGGATGGGATTTGTTCATATTTATATCTGCAGAMAAAGGACCAAACGCGGAGGAGAACATCAGCTTTACGTTGAAGGCGACGCTGTAAGAGAATATTTTTGTATAACGTTTAAAATATCACATCAATGTCATAAGCTTCGTAACGCCTGCTTTCTAATTCTGTCATCCAGTGTTTTGACGTTGATCGTGCAGACAAAAAGAAAGAAACAGATCAGTCTTTTCAAGAGTTGGAAGTATTTCCATTATATTGTTCATTTAACTCGATTGTAGATTTCAATGATTGAAGAACTTACTTACTTCCAAAGTTAATAGTAGGTTGGTTTTGTGTCTGTGTCTTAAAATGATTGGAATTTACAATCAAGTTAAACTCTGATGCATGTGGAATAATATTTAAAAATGATGAGGGATTCCGGTGGTGAAACTGCT